>JAYMFT010054466.1:0-29646 GCA_038088735.1 Panulirus argus | reverse complement strand
AGACCGCGCGCGTCTCTCTCTCTCTCTCTCTCTATCTCTCTCTCTCTCTCTCTCTCTCTCTCTCCGCTGGATTATCCCTGCAGATCAGTGGAGCATCTGTAGTAATAGATATCTAGGGAGCATAAAAACTTCCAGTCGAGGTTCCAGCAAACTTGATATTTTTTCTTTCTTTGGACTTGCCGAATATTTGATTATACGTTTGGGATTGGATCTAATGCAGTTTGCCGTACCGTGGCCACTCACTGGGGACTCGTGACGTATGAACTGCCGGGGGTCATTAGGGCGGTCGCCCTCATGTCATAGTCACGAGTCATGCAGTCTTGAGTCATACACGGCCCCTTCCTCTCTCTCTCTCTCTCTCTCTCTCTCTCTCTCTCTCTCTCTCTACCCCCAGCAATCCTATATGTAACACACCATTTCGACCCCTATTAATGTCCTCCGTCATACGGTATCCTCTGGTCTGTGAGAGTATTTATAGGCTGGACTACATATTGGAGACGACGTTAAATCCGGTTAACACTCTGTAATCAAAGGATAGATAAATGGGGTTTTTTGATAAGCCACGGTTAATGTGGGGATGTTAGTATTAACACTGAATGTGGACCAAAAAAAAAGGGGAATTGATAAATTCACATAGATTGGTTCTATATCGGCTGGTCATAACCCAAAGCCGGCTAACATATTTGTGTTGGTAGAATTAACTTAATGAATATTCATGCGTCAAAATATATTAAAATGATACAACGTCAATGTGACCAGAGCGTCCTACTGTAATTGGTTATGATGGGAACAGTAGTAAAGCTATTAACTTTTGGCGCAGCGTGTTTGAGGTCGTAAACAGGATCTGGCCGTTCAGTTTGGTTCTGTTGTCCGTTGAAATGAATTCCGTTTGATTCCCTCAAGGAATATTGTTAAAGTCGGACGGCCAGTGACCCAAGGCGGCTCGGCTCTGTTGACCTCAATTGGCGGTGGTCAGGACGCGGGGTGACCTCCGCCTCCTGTACACTCACTGTCAGTGTTAATTACTCATTAGTGGATACTGCTTGATGAGGAGTGCGGAAAGATAACAGGGCAGTGGTCCACACGTCGGGTGGTGGAGTCAGGATCTGCTCTCAGACAAACTCGACAACATACAACGAATAAATTACTCTGGTCAACACAGACTTTGTCCCATGAGAAAACTTAACAGTTTCCTATGCGTCTTTGCACGCTGAATCCGAATATGCTTTCAGAGTTTCTCTAATCGCCCATAGCCCCCTTTTTACTTCCAGCGTACATGCATATCATTACGTACGGTATATATGTACCGGTGCTCTACGGACGGAGCATTTGAAACGAAAAGTTTAAGAAACACAGCTACTTTCATTGTCTGTGAAGAGCAATAAGCTTCTTTCAGAACGCACAGGCCTAGATAAACGGGTCACCAGGGGCCTACAGAAACACGACTGGAAATGTTGGGGTATCCAGACAGGGCCCACTCTCGAGTAGCAGTTCTTTATCAGTTGCAGGCTTGAACTCAGTTTCCCCTCCACCCCCCACCTTGAAGATGGTCTGGTGTTCTGCAGTGATGTTCGTCTTATTATGGAGTCACTTGGACACGAATATAACGCCGTTGAGTTGCGCCTGTTTACTGACTCATCGACAGTAGACTTGAAAAGATGCTGTTCTCCACAGCGGAAATAAGATCCCCTCCGTTCCTCTGACGCATTGAGGTAATGTGGAGGAATCGAACGATAAACTTGACGCTTCTTTTGGTAGAGATTAAGTCTGGGGACTTTTAAGTGGAATGTGCTATGTGGTGACCCAAAGGTTTTGGCATTTTTACACGGCACAGGGTACATGTGCGGTACAGGGTACACGTGCGGTACGGGGTGTGCTGGAGGTACTACCCTGTGGTACACCACGCGATCGAGGTGACCCACTGGGTACGCGTCGCAGCTCGTGCGTGACTCCTATTGGCGATCATCACTACCACAGTGCGCAACCCAGCCCGTGATCACGGCTCTGGCAGGCGGTGTAGCGAAGACCATCGTGAAGGAAAGAGAGTATATATCGTGAGAGGGGCAGACGGTATAGCGGAGGACCCCACAGGGGCAACTCCAGCAGCCCACCTTACTAGAGGAGAGCGGAAGTTCTACGAGAGGAAAGCGTCGACCTTCTGCAGGAGAGTCGGGACTGAGGAAAAGGACTGGATGCCATACGTCAGAACCCACCAGGCCCAGGGGGCACCGACCAGCATCGCACCCTGAGGTAGTCACAGTTCGGAGCGGTAATAAACGCTGCTGACGAAGGCCGTAATGGGCGATTGCATTGCTTATGGTCTGAGGAATCATCTGGAGTGCCTGAAGGAGGTGTTGTCCCAGATGGTTTGGATGGTGGAGGGAGCGTGACGTCGACGGCCCTAAATGACTCCTTGGCCAGTTGTTTAGGCCAACAGCCCGAGGTGACTGACGAATGGCAGACCACAGCCTAACGAGCCAAAGACCACAGCCTAGCGAAACGCAGACCACAGCAATAAGATACGGCCGGAAACTTAGGTTATGAGCCACAGCCGGGCGTCACTCCTCGGGCGGTACGCAGGACTCGGCAACTTCCGCTTCCAGTTCGGACCGAGTCGGAGTTTGCATTAATGACATCGCTGGGCAGTGAAGAATTGATCGTAACGACCGACGGCAACAGGCAACGCTCCTTCGTCAACTGGGTTCGGACGGCTTCGGAAGAAGCCTCACCGATTCGGAAAGGTTCCAGACAAGCCGCGCGGGTATCACCCGCTGCGGATGATTCAGAAACACCCGCGTCGGGTGTCCGAGCGGGTTCGGAACGCGCGACTCAGGTGTGTCTCTCTGAGACGCCGCCGACGACCGTGGCGATCGAGTGAGCAAGTGTCGGTCGAAGACTGAAATACGGTCAAAGGATTTGACCCCCAGATCGTAGACCGCTTCCCGGGATCACATAGTGACGTTCAGGACCACAAGCGAAGGATATAACAGAGGAGGAGGAGGAGGAGTCTCCCGGGCCGATATTCAAGGTCATAGAGTGGAACCTAAACAAACAAATGATATAATAGTCTTTTGTTTTCCTTGTACACTCCGTCCTTGTCCTTGTAAAGTTGTAGTTTTGTTTGATAGTTTTTTATATCTTTTTTATTTATAGTAGCTGTGATTTTCCAATGTCTAAAAGCATTACGGTGAAATGATAGTCACCAGGCGCAGTGAAGCGAATGTCAGATCCAAAGAATATGTCTGTGGGCGAGTCCTGTATCAGCTGGGACCTTTCTGAAGTGTTGCGCCGCTTCCAGTAGCAGGGAAATGCAGACTCGATTGGAGAGAGAGGAGTTATCTGACGAGACTGTGCTCCCAGTAATGCAGCCTCGCCGAAAGGTGACTTTTCACTTGATTTGTAACCTCAAGCGGGCGGAGTCCGGTAACATCGGTGTGTGTGTGTGTGTATATATAAATATATATATATATATAAATATATATATATATATATCTTGTGATAGCAGGATGGGTCATTGTGTACCAGAAATTAGATGATCTGCGTGTGTTCCAGTACCAACTTTTTACTAATAATTTTTCGATTTTTTTTTTTATACTCGTGTCCAAAATCCTGTGTTCATTATAAATTGCTTTCCCACCGTCTTACTCTGCAAGTTTTCTAAGTGTCTAGCCCCAGTTCCGCGAGCACTTGTCAGTAAAAGGAAATATTACGTACACCCTCCCCATTCCCCTCCCCCTTGACCCCTCTTCTCTCTCTCTCTCTCTCTCTCTCTCTCTCTCTCTCTCTCTCCCTCACCAGAGCGACTCTCTTCGTGTAGCGGGTCGTGGGTAATCAAGGCTCACGGAATTACAGGTGCAAGGGAACCAGGACCTAATTGCCGGTGGCCATTTTGCCTGGCGTGGCTGGAGATAATTAACGTGGCTTCCCCCATCTTCACCTGGACGACACAATACACACAGAAAATGGAGACCAGGTTCACCCCTTCTTCGCCTTTGTTATATGTTGATCCACCAACACCAGTATTTACTTCGCGAGACATACGAATATGTTTATCATCTAAGAATTATCAAGTTTCTTTAGTTACTCTGTGAATGTGCGACCAGAGACTATTTTTTACAAGCCTCTAAATGTGATTCAAATGAAGAATCTTCAAAATTTATGATTGGCATTGTGTAGAAATGAATCCGATATTGCCTTCAGAATATTTCAGGTGTTTATGAAGAGAGAATCCCAACTTGTCGGGCGCGTTAGAGCAGTTTATGGACCACGGGGACAGACATAATTCGGGTGTTTGTATCGTTATTGTGTGATATTTCCTGTTGTTATTCATCTTCACTATCAGCGCTGGAACTAATCTTCACCACCGGCTGTGCAGATTCCCAGACGAATTAGAAAAGTAAAACAGAAATACAGATGAATGAGTATATGAATAGATACAATTAACTCAAACGTGTGTAAATGATTTCTTGGTAAATGACCGTTTAGTTGTCGATAACCAGTAATTACAACAGTAATTGAGCGTACTGTACGTATATACGGTGGAACGAGGTGTCATTTGGCTTGCAACGATAGTCATTGAAGTAAACATCAATTTTTCTCTCCCCACAGCTTTGATTCACGCTACCTATACTGCAGAGTTTTGCCGGAGGGGCAGGACGCAGCGCGTAGCGTCCACCGCACGAGAGATAGATAGAGAGAGAGAGCTCAGTTTTGTTCAACAGACACTATAGGGTATCTGAAATGTCCAGACTTTGAGACCATATTGACATTTCATTTGCAGCTCTCATCAGGTGTTGAAATTACAGATGATGACGTGACGAACGTGTACCCATCAACAGGAAGTGCTCATGTTTATGTGCATGACGCCAGTTCATGACGCGTTTTTGGACATTCGTTGGACGGAAGATGAATTGTGAATTCTGTCCCAGAGTCCGGACGGTTGGGACAGGAAGTACGGACTCGAGGGCAGCAGCAACGTTTCCCGAGACTGACAGACGTGCGAGACAGTGAGGCAAAGGGGACCTTCGACATGTTCTGTCACTGATATGAAGGAACCAGAAATCGCACGAGACTTAACTATATCTTGAGTGGTTTGGGCCGCAATGGTTGCCAGTAACGGTGACCCACACCGCTCTAGGAAGAAGAAGAAGACTTGTGCCACACGGATAACATTAACAGCAAGGTAGTTATGCGTGAATAATACATGGTAACCACCGCCATCATCACCCTTAACTATTCGGCAGGAGCAAATCACGCAGTCTGGGGGGTAACTACAAGGCAGAGCTGCCCATCACCGCTGCTATGAACACGTCACACAGCTGGATATTCAAGTAATCATGTATAAAAACTCGTCTCGTTCATTATTCACGCGGGTATCACGTATGAAGCAAGAGATACGGTCAAGTGAAAGGCCAAACAGAGACGACTTCCCTCTTGGCGTATATGATTCAGTCTTCCCCCCCTCGATTGTGGCGCCGTTGTTGACGCTGTGGCGTAGAGGTGAACTTACCGCATGATGGCGTCTACACTCCTTCGTCCTTGGAAATCAAGATTCAAAGGAATTTCTCTTCACCGAAGAATTAATGGATTGCGTTGGGTATATACCTTGCGGTTGCAGTCAGTTGAGGCGCCTTGATCTGTGGTTGGCTGAACCCGGCAGTTATTGAGTTCATTGCGAAGGGAAACGTATATATGAATCTCGAAATTTTCTTTCATTAACGTATTTTCCTTTTATACATTATGATAGAGGCGATTTTTTTTTTTCGTCCTAGCTGTCTCTTTCGTCTATGCTGGGTAGCGTCAGGAACTGACAGACAGTGGCTTCATTTTCACACGTGCACTCTCTCTTGCTGTCATGCATTATGTACTGATAGCTGAGGCCCGCCAGCCTCAGATAAGCCATACCTAAGTTTTCCCCTAACCCACTTCAACGCCCTTTTTTCAGCCTAGCGAAAGCCCGTCGCCCCGCATATACCACACTGCTCTAATTGTCTATGTCCAGTGCACGTGTCGTATCATGGTCGGAAAGCCTTTAGCAAGTTACTGAAAGGTCACAATACTCCGGTAAGAATGATTAGCGGTTGTGCTGTCGGGTTGTTGATGTGATATGACTGTGAGAGGAGCACGGGAACACGCTAAAAAACAACAATGTTTTATTAGTTGAGGTCCATAAAGTGGGATATCCCAAGGACAGTAAGCTCCTGGGGGTGCAGTACTATGGCGAGGAAGAGTGATAGTCAGGCAGGTTAGATAATACGAGGCAGGCTCGGCAGGGGTCCTGCGGTGTTGGTGAGGATGCATGATGAAGCAGGCGCCGGCGGAGGAAGTGCGAGGCTGCCGAGTCTACGTGGAGCTCCTGTAGGAGGAGGAGGTGGGTGTGGTCCGCATTCGCAACTCCTGCTGGTTTGTGCTGGGGGATGCAGGAGTGCCGCAGGCGCGGCCGTAGGTCCCTTGTTGTTTCATCTGCTGCTCGTGACGGTCGGGCGGAGGCGATGTCGTCTCCACGCGACTCCTGCCGAAGGTGGACGTCTTGAGATGAGGCACTACAATGAAATCTGCCACGAAGATGGAACGTCAGGAGTCACGCTGGG
Organism: Panulirus argus; assembly: GCA_038088735.1. Taxonomy (NCBI): domain Eukaryota; kingdom Metazoa; phylum Arthropoda; class Malacostraca; order Decapoda; family Palinuridae; genus Panulirus; species Panulirus argus. The sequence goes on along the minus strand of JAYMFT010054466.1, from coordinate 23,056 downwards.
ACTTCTACTGATGTTTGGAGGCTCCCGAAGGGCGGCTTGAGTCTCTGGTGTCACATGGCCAGGACTTCAGGTAGTGGAGTGGTGCATTTGTTGTGTAGAGCGAGTCAACCGCCCGACCCCCTCCCTGCGGTGATAACCCGGGCATATAAGATTATGGCGGGAAGGTCAGGTCGTGCAAGTCGAATGTCGCGAGCTCTGAGCCTCTCTCCATGATGGTGGAGTGAGGGCGTCCCTTGTTAAGGAAAGGGTCAGGTCATCTATTACTACAGCGGCATCTTCCGAGTACTGCCACTTCCGAACATCGAGTATGGAGGTCTCGGGGTAATGCCACAGGGGCGGCCGTAGGCTGGGCCACCTAAACCCATTGTCTCTAGGGGTTATTAGGTCAGATGAGGTCACCCGCTGTGACCTTCCACCAAGTCAGGGCGTCGTTATTAAGGAAACATTTTGTGGAGCGACACTGGGTCGCAACAGATCCTTTGATCTCTTTGATGAATGCCGCTGAGTATACGCTGACGGTGAGCATAGCATTACATGAATAAGTAAACATTCAGCAAGGTGTTCACCTCCTTCATAAGGCCAGAACTTGAATATACTTCTCAAATTTGGTCGCCGCACGTAAAGAAACACAAAGAACTAATAGAGAAGGTCCAGAGGAGGGCGGCAAAGATGGTACCAGAATTAAGGGAGCTGAGTTGCAGGGAAGGGATTGAAGCCTTATGTTTGCCCCTCAGGGAAGAGAGAAGAGTAAGGGGTGATCTGATCGCAATCTTTCAAGTTGTCCGACCCGTTTGATGACGTATAAAGCGAACAGTTCTTCGTGAAATGGAAGGACAGACTAACAGAAACCGTATTGCGAAATAAAAGTGGAAACTTGTTAGAGAAGATTTAGAGAAGTACTTTACAGCGCAACATCACTGGATGACTGGAATGAATTGGATTATGAGAGAGTGAGTGTGGACGTCATATAAAAGCTCATAAAGTTGTATAGGAGAGCAGAGAATGCTCAGGAGATGTGATATAGGATTGCCTTACTCAGGAATCTTTCAGTTAAATCTTTTTGCAGTGAGCAGACTTGAGACCCACAATCTAGTTTTGGTCTGATTTATGTTGTGGATGATTGTCCAAAAGCAATTCCTAATCTTTTTATCCAAATGGATTTTGATATTTGCCAGCAGACAGTTTGCCTGTTCTACAGCTTTGCTGATGTGGGGCCCTGACGAAATGTCAGACACACTCTCTCACCGGCCGCGTATCCTTCACAAAGAGATTCCTATACTTTTGCTCCACGAGGTGATAACTGCACTGAGGTCTCCATCCTATCCTCATATCCTTCCACCTTCTCGGGATCAGGTTCGTCAGCCATTTATGGGACCAGCTGCATAGTTTGTCCAGGTTGGCCGATGCGGCCATCGTTACTACTCCCTGCCCTTCCCATGACCTCGGCATCATCCGTAAACACTGTCGGGTTAGCGTCCGGTCCTTCAAGCACGTCATTTGCATACGCCATTAGTAGCAGTGGACCCAAGGCCGGGCCCCTCGCTTCCCCCTCCGTAAGGGTACACTTCTGTCCAGTGGAGGAGGAGTCTCTTCCCGGGTTCCTGCCTCTTACCTCCTGACGTCTTGATGAACCTCCGATGGGTAAGTGTCAAAGGCTTTCTGGCAGCCCAGGAGCGCGCACACACACATCTTTCACCCAAGAAGAGTTTCGCCTATCATAGGAGTCGACATTTGTTATGCGTGACCCCCTTTCCTTAGTATGTGTGTGTGTGTGTGTGTGTGTGTTGCCCAGGTGTTTCTCAATATTCGTCAGGCGTTCTTTGTGTGTGTGTGTGTGTGTGGGGTGCGTGTCCTTGTAGCTTTCTGTGTGCGTGCGTGCCTGAAAGAGTGCGTGTCGCTGAGTGTGTGTGTGTGTGTATAGACACTGGAGGGAATCACTGGGTACATTACCAATAATCACAAAGCCGACTTAGCTCCTCCAGCAGTTGACAAGCGTTATAATGTACCCCAGCCCACTGCGCCAACAGCTGCGCACGACTCGTCCGGAAACACAAGCGAAGAAAAAAAAAGGTATATTGAGTTCTTTGTCTTACTCTCAGACGCTGTATTGTCTTTGCCTCATTTCTTGATGGGTGTTCTTAGATATCGTAGGCTCGTTTTGCTTCCGTCTCTCATCTACTGACTTATTTCTTATTTCAGTATACATTAAATCCATGACGCATTTTTCTTTTCTAAATCCTCAAAGATATCATTACATTAGGACTTGTGTGGGGTTTTTATGTGATTTTATGTAAACTTCATATATATCGTCACAGTGACCTGAGGAGTGCTGTGACGGAAGCGGAACTTTGGCCTGAGCAACACCATGTGACGCAACAATGGACATTGACGTCCTTTGGTGTGTCTAAGGATTTCTCACATACGTTCTTCAGAGCAAGCACTTGATCCACGCATCCTCTACCACTTCTGAAACCACACTGCTCCTCCACAATCTGATGCTCTGTACATGCCTTCACTCTCTCAGTCAATACCCTCCCATACAATTTTCCAGGAATACTCAATAAACTTGTACCTCTATAATGTGAACACTCACCATTATCCCCTTTGCCTTTGTACAATGGCACTATACATGCATTCTGCCAATCCTCAGGCACTTCACCATGACCCATACATACATTGAATATTCTTACCAACCAATCAACATAGTCACCCCCTTTCTTAATAAATTCAACTGCCATACCATATGATCCTGCCGCATATATAGCATTAAATAGTTGCCAGTGCCGTCTCAGCTAAAGGATTTGGGAAAAGATGTCACAAAACCTACGATCTATATCCTTGATAGCGGATGGCTGCTTCTATGTCAAATCTCTTTGTCCTTGAGAACAATTTACTGCATTATATACTCTTTCCACTTCCTTGTTAATATGGGAAATGGTGAGTATGTATGAAAAAAGAAATCAAGTAATGTAAGTAAAGGAGATTAGGGGATTTCCTTACCAATAAGACAGTAGCAAATATCATAATTAAAAACTACAGTAAACATGTACTGTGAAATATAAAGTACTGTACCACACACAGCATACAGTAATCTCCTAGGAAAACAAGAAATAATATAATTTATTTTCCACACTTATGTTAACTGTAGCACCTGAATGGCTCGCTAGTGTGGATGGAGAACAAGGAGGTGAGTTGGCGAGTTTCTGGAAAAAGTGGTCATCCAGGTTAGATGACATCTATCCGTCTATATATCTGGCACCTGCTCCAACTGGAACTATCTCAAAGGAGTGGCCACGGCAAGTCTCCATAACTAGTAACTCCAGTGCTGCTTCGTAGCCTTTAGTGCCTTACCCTTAATAAGCCACAGGCAAAGGGCAAGTCTTGCGCAGTGTTTGCTGAGGCTTCTGCCTAATGTTTCTAATGATGGTCGAGTGAGTTGAGCTATTACCTCACAAGAGATTGATGGTTAGTCCTCCTTACAAGCATCCTCCTTCTTAAAATAGAAATCATGTGTTGTTTATTTAGCCTTCATTATCTTATAGTGGATTTCTTTACATCATGTGATGTCAGCTTGGACATTTCAGGCCACCTTTAAATTCCATTTTGTGTTTGGATCATCATCATATACAGCAAAAGTGAGGTTCTTGCATGGCATTGGCAATGTCATATCACCAAGCTGCCAGCCCAAGTGATGAACACATTATTCCAAGCTTAAGTCCATGTAAATTAATAAAATGGTGACAATCAAATACATATATATATATTGAGAGGCCCAAATAATAATGAAATATTACAACTACTACTACTACCTTGCTGACATGGGAAACAGCGATCAAGTATAATAAATAAAATAAATAATAATAATATCCCTGGGATAGGTGACAAAGAGTACTACCCACTTATTCCCAGTGTGTTGCAAAAGGTGACTAAGGGGCAGGAGCAATTGATTGCAAATCCTCTCCTGGTATTACTTTCCTAAAGAAGGAACAGAACAAGGAGCCAAGTCAGGAATTTCCCCTCTAAGGCTCAGTCATCTGCTCTTCTCGCTACCTCACTCATACAGGAAATGATGAACATGAATGAAAAATACTACTACTAATAATAATAATAGTATTAATAATACTAAGAATATTAATTATAAAAATAATAATAATAATAATACTGCATGTGGCATGCAAAAGGTGGGAGGTGGGCAGATTAGGAAGGGTAATGAGCGAAGGGATGAAGTAAAGTTGATAATGAAAGCAAAAAGAGAAGTGTTTGGGTGGTACTTACAGGGAAGGAGTGCAAATGATTGGGAGATATGTAAGAGAAAGTGGCAGGAGGTCAAGAGGAAGGTTCAGGAGTTGAAAAAGAGGGCAAATGATACTTGTGAGAGAGTATCATTAAAGTTTAGAGAGAATAAAAAGATGTTTTGGAAGGATGTAAATAATGTGTAAAAGAGAAAGAGAACAAATGGGAACATCGGTAAAGGGGGCAAAAGTGGAAGTGGTAACAGGTAGCGATCAAGTGAGGAGATGAAGTGAGCATTTTGAAAGATTGTTAAATGTGTTTGATGAGATGTTTAGGTTGGGGTGGTATACGAAGTGATAGTCATGGAAAATAGTTTGGTGAAGAAAGAAGAGGTGGTGAAAGCCTTGCAGAAGATGAAATGCGGCAAGGCGGCTGGAGTGGATTGTATTGCAACTGATTTATTAAGAAAGGGGATGATTGTGTTGTTGATTGGTTGGTAAGGATATTCAGTGTGTGCATGGATCAAGGTGACATGTTTGAGGATTGGCAGAATGCATGTATAGTGCCACTGTATAAGGGTAAATGAGATAAAGGTGAGTTTTCAAACTACAGAGGTATAAGGTAAGTTGTATGGGAAGGTATTGATTGAGAGGGTAAATGTATGTACAGAGTATCAGATTGGGAAGGAGTAGCGTGGTTTCAAAAATGGTAAAGGATGTGTGGATCAGGTGTTTACATTGAAAAATGTGTGAGAAATACATATGGAAAGGATGAGTAAAGGCTGACATGGAGGATGTGTGTCAGAAGTAGGGGGAACAAAGTGAAGTGGGTAGACTTAGATGAAAAGTTGTAGTAAAGAGGGATTTGGAGTATCTAAGGGCCTGAACATAAGAGAATGATAGGCATGCTTGGGATAGAGTAAATTGAATCAGTATGGGATGGAGGGGCAGACTTGTTAGTGGAGCAAACCAAAGCTTATGAATTGGTCAAAATAAACAATGAAGTTTGGCTGTGAATTGTAGGCTCAGATTTCAGTACATTATATATCACAGCTAGAGACTGGATTTCACTGTTGTAAAAATAGGCAATAGGCAGTAGGCAGCCACTGACCAAGGAGGTATATTACCAGTACTGTCTACCTGGGTGTTATGTCATGAGACAGCACTTTCATGGTTGTCAAGTTGCATTCCCTGACACACACACACACATACACATGGATTCTTGACATTGTCCACAAACAATCAGTCTCTCGTCTCACACATAATACTTCACATCACTTAACTCTCACAGCTCATTCTTTGTAACTAGATTTGCCTGTGGTGACTGCTGTATGCTAGCCCAGCCTTTTGGCAAAATGAGAGAGTAGTATAATGTAGTAATAGGTAGGAACAGTAGACAAGAGCTTTAGGTAGTAGTAGTAGTTTGGAATGTTAGTTAGACACTGTAACAATTGGTTAGAACATTAGATAGGAGCCTCTGAAAGCAGTGCATCAAAGTTGCCCTCTACCAGTGGCCTTTTAAGGGTTAGGCACTAAAGGCTAAGAAGCGGCTCTGAAGTTCACCAGCCGTGAAGCTTTGGCCCACTTCTCAGGGGAATAGGCATTGAAGATATATATAGAAATATGGGAGTAATTCATTAATATCTTTTTCATTAGCTGACATATGAATGCAATTTTTTATTTAGTTTTGAAAATACTTTTTGAGTTGCTTCTTTATTGAGGTACCAACTGAAATAAATGTCGATTCTCTAGCACTCGTGCACTGTATAAAGAAACTAGTACCAACCAGCCGCAGTCATGCTGTATATACCCTGGTTGTCGAGACCAATGACAGTACACCTCTCCTCCCTAAACATACACACAGATCTATCCCACTCATGGAATCCCACATCTCAACCTCTTTGGTTTTGGGTGAAAAGCCTTTTTTTTTTTTTTTCCTCAAATCTACATTTTTATTCACCATTTTAATTATTGTGCAGTGTATTGTGTATTAAGTTCAACATGGTTGGGGCCAAGCAAATGCCATACCATTGATTTTACTGAAGTATAGATACTGAACTTTTCCAAAGAATCTGATGATTTTGGAAGGAGTAAACTCTGGAAATACAAGGTAATTCGAGTAATAAAGTGCATTCATCTAATTCACAGCACTTTTAAACTACAGGATCTCCTTGTTCAATGTATTAGATGCATTCCTGAAAGATATTACTTGAAGTGAAACCACTTTAAACAAAACCAGCTTTACCAGTTTTAATTTTGTAAAATGGGGTTTAATGGTCTTAAAAAAATGCTGAATAATTCAGTTGCTACTTTTTATTTTTCTTAAAGTTGAGGGACTGAACTTCTGACCAAGTTATTTGCCAATTTCCAGTTTTTTTTTTACATGAATTATTGTTTAGAATTTTATCACAGCTGATGCTTTTAGGGTTGAATAAAAATAAGGAAGTCCAAAATTTGTACTATAGTTTAATGATCGTGATAAAGTGTAAGTGGAATGTTAAGAGGCTGATAAGAGGAAGGCAGAGCGAGAGTAGATGATTTTGAATGGAAGTCGAGTGAAACATTTAAGGAACTTAAGAAACTGTACTGGAAGGTGAAAAAGGAAAGAGTTGGATGCAAGAGTGGAAATATAATTGTGAGAAGTAAGGAAGGGGAATTGCTGAATCAAAAGAAGGAATTGAAAGGAAGATGGAAGGGTATTTTGAAAATCTGATGAATGTGGTAAATTGTAAGGCAGCAGTTGTTACATGCATGGGTACATAGAATGGAAGGAAGAGGATACAAGTGTAGGGGCCTGTACCAAGAAGGGAGGTAAAAAGGGTGATAAAGAAGATGAAGGTAGGAAAGACAACTGGTATGGATGGGACTGCAGCTGAAATTTTTAAGTATGGAGGAGAAAGTGTAATAGAATGGATGCATTTTATATGTAATTTAACATGGAAGCAGAAGGTTGCCTGAGGATAGAAAGGAACAACAATAATAACTTCCAGTCAATCAATATGTCTGTGACATTTGTTCCCTTAAGGAATTCCCTCAATTGGATGGCCACAGCAGAAGTCTCTATAACTGGTTAATTCCAGTACTGTTTAGCCTTTCAGTGCCTCACCCTAAACAGGCCAGTGGCAGAGAGCAACTCTAGCACATTGTTTCCTGATGCTCCTACTTCATGATGTTATCTGAGTGGGCTGTCAAGGCAGAGGCACTAAAGGCTAAGAAGCAGCACAGAGTTCATCAGGTAGGGAGACTTTAACTGTAGCCACTTCCTTGATGGAGTCCCCAAAGTGAACAAGCATCAGAGATAAAGAAAGATAGCAATAAGAGATGAAAGCAGAATTAGGGAAAAGGGATGTGGAGATGGAGTGAGGTATGGTGGCTAGTGACAAGTATGCTTGTGTATATTACTGTGTTGTTTGCAGAGGGTTATAAGTTTTTTTTATGATGTGTGAAAGCATATGTGATAGATGGTAAATGCAAGCAAAGTTATGGTGTGTAAAGGGAAACAGTGAAAGTATAGGTTTTGCAAAGCCCTCTAAAGCGAGAGAAGAAACTAAGTTACAGGGGGAGAAAGACTGAAGTAGGTGAGAATTAAAAAAAATTGGGAGGTAACTTAGGTAAGTTTGGTGATATGGAATGAGAGAGAATGGAGAGAGCAGTAACAGGGTACAAGGGTTGGTGATATGGAATGAGAGAGAATGGAGAGAGCAGTAACAGGGTACAAGGGTCATTGGGTCTCTTAATAGAATAATGAAGGGTAGAGGTGTTAGTATGACGGTGAAGAAAAGATTAAGGGACAGTGTAGTCCTCCTGACCCTGACCTATACAGCCAAAACATAGAATTGTAAGCCGTGTGCATGCGTAGAAAGAGGAGAGTGAATGGTTTCCAGTGAAGGTCGGTCGGTGGCAGGGGTGTGTGATGTCACCATGGTTGTTTAATTTGTTTGTGGATGGGGTGGTTAGGGAGGTAAATGCAAGAATTTGGGAGAGGGGGCAAGTTGGCAGTTTGTTGGGGATGAAAGGGCCTAGAAATTAGGTGAATTCTTGTTTGCTGATGATACAGCACTGGTGGCTGATTTGAGTGAGAAACTGCAAAAGTTGGTGAAAGAGTTTGGAAAGGAGAAAGTTGAGAATAAATGTGAGTAAAAGCAAGGTTATTAGGTTTAGTAGGGTTGAGGGACAAGTTAGAATAGAGAAAAATTGGAGGAAGTGAAGTGTTTAGGTATCTGGGAGTGGACTTGGCAGCAAATGGAACCATAGAAGTGCAAGCGAGTCATAGGGTGGGGGAGGAGGTGAAGGTTCTGGGAACAATAAAGAATGTGTGGAAAGAGACATTATTTTATAGAGCAATATTAGTTCCAACAGTATCATGTGGTTGCAAGGCATGGGCTATAGTTAGGGTTGTACAGAGGAGGGTAGATGTGTTGGAAATGAAATATTTGTAGGCAATGAGTGGTGTGAGGTGGTTTGATCGGGTAAGTAATGTAAGGGTAATAGAGATGTGTGGTAATAAAAAGTGTGGTTGAGAGAGCAGAAGAGGGTGTGTTGAAATGGTTTGGACATATTGAGTGAATTAGTGATGGAAATTTGACAAAGAGGATATATGTGTCAAGGTGGAGAGAGCAAGGAGAAGCAGGAGACCAGATTGGAGGTGGAAGGATGCAGTAAAAAAGATTTTGAGCGATCGGGGCCTGAATATACAATAGGGTGAAAGGTGTGCACGAAATAGAATGAATTGGAACGATGTGGTATACTGGGTTCAACATGCTGTTTCTCGCATCAGCGAGGTAGCGCCAGGAAACAGATGAAGAAAGACCCATCCCTCCACATACACATATACATGCACATATATGCACAGTACATATATATACATACCAACATATACATACATACACATGCATATACTCATATACACATGTACATATTCACACTTGCTCACCCCCATCCACTCCTGATGCCACTCTGCCCCATGGGAAATAGCATCGCCACCCCCCTGCGCTGGCGAGGTAGCACCAGGAGACAGACGAAACGGCCACATTCGCTCACAGTCTCTAGCTGTCATGTGTAATGCACCGAAACCACAGCTCCCTTTCAACATCCAGGCCCCACAGACCTTTCCGTTGTTTACCCCAGATGCTTCACATACCCTGGTTCAGTCCATTGACAGCATTTTGACCCCAGTATACCACATTATTCCATTTCACTCTATTCCAGGCACGCCTTACACCCTCCTGCATGTTCAGGCCCCGACCGCTCAAAATCCCTTTCGCTCCATCCTTCCACCTCCAGTTTGGTCTCCCACTTCTTGTTCCCTCCACCTCTGCGACATATATCTTCTATGTGAACCTTTCCTCACTCATTCGTTCCGTATGTCCAAACCTTTTCAACACACCCTCTTCTGCTCTCTCAACAACACTTTTTTATTACCACACCTCTCTTATCCTTACACAACTTACTTGATCAAACCATCTCACACCACATATTTTCCTTTAACATTTCATTTAATTAATATAGATAATAATAATTCTTAGAATAAGGAAATTTTGATATTGGCTGCCATTTTTTATGGAGACCACGATAAAAATTGGCTATCAGTGTAATATATTTGGTAACTTGCAATGAATTTAGTTATTCCCTAACAAGTTCTCAACAAATGTATAACCTTTTCACAGGTACATGCATAAAATTCATTACCATAATTTACCATAAATAAACATAGTAGGTAGGAGCCTCTGCAAACATTTGACTAGAGTTGCCAGTGTCCTGTTAAGGGTGAGGCACTAAAGGCTAAGAAGCAGCACGAGTTCACTAGTTATAGGTACTGTAGTGCCATGGCCACCCCCTTGAGGGAGATCCAGGTGGGCAGGTGTCAGAGATATAGATGGCAAGAATGCAAGATATTCTCTCTAAGATTAAAATCTTTCAGGATTGCATCAGTAATTGTGTAAAAACTCACTTGTTTCGTAAACATGTTAAACAAAGATTTTTATAAGACACTACAGTCCTGTAAATCCTCCTCCCAGAAAGGAGAGAAGAAATTTTGGGTAAAATAATTATACAGTTTTATTTCATCATATCTTGACATCCCTATTTACAAATGTAAAAACATTTTACAAACTTCAACATGTTAATCACTGAACTTTGTGCACAATTAGGCTATGCAAAATGACAAGTGGTGCCTATTGTATTATTTAGGTCTCATGTAGGTAATTCTTGAAAGCTTGGACAAGGAACTCAAGCCGAATGCAAAGAAAACTGGAAAATATACATTAATGGAAGGGCCATTAGAACTAGTGACATTAGTTCCTACTCGAGTATCTTATATGAATTAAATTTACAACTGATCCAATGCTGTTTAGTAGTGCAGTTACCGAACTTGCCAGTGTTTACCTTTTATAACTTTACTTTGTATTCATTATAAACAGCTTATTACTGAATACGTTTTTAAGCCTGTGGCATTTGGCAAGAATTCCTTGTTCATTTTCTATTGGTTTTAAAGCCGTAAAGTAGACAAAATGGATGGAACCTTTGCCTTTTTCCCATTTAAAACTGCTTACACCAATGCTCATGTCCATAGCCTATAGGATGTGGAAGGTAATATTCCACATCCACGACAAAGGGAGTAGACAACTTTATTCGCCTTTTAAGATGGGAGAGGCTTAAAACCAGCCACCTAGGGTAACTGGCTCCACGCTGAAAGTAGCACCTATGAAACGCTTTAATTACCAATTGTGATCTATAGCATGTCAGAGGCATGAAAATAACTTTGTATTTCTTCATTACAGTTCAAAACAAAATGCTAAATCATTTATTCATCAGTAAAATATAGAACTGTGTTAAGAGAAACAGGTTTGTATAATGGTTAATATGAACTTGTGTGCAGAGCAATCATAAAGTGTTGTGTATATATGTATGTACAATCTTACAAATGTTCTTTTCATGCTACACACTGACTTTTAATAAGAAACCTTCATAAAAAGTTAGAACTGAAGATACTGCACATACAGTACTAGAAATACAGCATTAGACAATTAAAACTTAACACGTTTTAGGTTAGCACATTAACTCATTTCACAGAAACAATATATGGTGACCAGTATTTCAGACCCATAATTACCAACAGAATATACTCTTGATGCTTGATGCCCTTTGACCATCAAATTTCCATAAACTTGTCTCCCAAAACTTGTGATGAAGTAACTTGCGACTAAAAGAACATGCAGCCAGTAAGGTCATTAGAACCAGTCATTGCCAATAAACCTTATTACACAGGGAAAGCCAGGGTTTTGAAGATGTTGGTCACATTCCATTACTAATCACATACAAAACTTACATTATGAGAGTTACTTTAAAGGTACTACAGCCTGGTATTAGTGGTGATATATAAAAAATTCAATTCATAAGTGAGTGAGGGGTTTACTAAACATCTTGGCTGCACCTCTTTAGGTATTTAACACAGAATAAAAAGTACATTGAACTTTGAAAGAGGCTCAGCTTAAATGCTTCTGAGAATATAATCATACTCATAGTTTCAGGATTTTCTTTATTTAAAATTTAAAATCTTGAAGCAAAGTACCTTTAGAGTATATTTTGAAAGGCATCACATTCTATCATTATTAGAGGTGGAAGAATTAATTTTCATATACCTCATGCTTTAAATAAATAATAATTTACGGAATTCATTTATCAACATATTTTAGTCAATAACTGGAAAATAAATGGTATACTGCAAACTAAATCATCATAACTTGTTAACCCTACTTTTAAAAATAGAGTTCCATGCCAATTAAGTTGGTTTCTTGATACATTAGTGTGGTGGTATGTATATATACATTATGAACTTATATATTTTGACACAATTTACATGTCAAAACACTTAATTCTGTTAAATTTCCCAGTCAGTATCACACATCCAACAGGTATTATTGGCCTTGGCAGCATATATAAAACTTTATGTACACGGAATATTTTACTATTAACACTTACCATAAAGCAACTTAAAAACATAAACAATAGAACATGCAATGATTTTCATGAAACTTATGTTTTTGGATGTAATGAAGTGGCAGATGAAGTCAGACATATCCAACTATCTGAGAACAAAAGTTTACCTTACTGTACAATATAATCAATTTCCATTGTGATGATCCTTTACGGAAGCTTCAGTGAGTTATGAGGAGGAGGTACTTTCAATGTTGTCACTACCCATGCTGCACCTTGCAACTGTCACAAGTATACTACCATTTTCTTGCATCTTTTTGGAGTACACTTACTAATGAATAACAAAGATTTTAATTTGTAAAATGTGATCAGTTGAGGACAGCACAGAGGGATGAGAGCAACATAAACTTCTGTGTACCACGGTTGGCAGGAAGAGCATTGCAAGGGTACCAAGTGGCTTAATAACATTTTGTTGAACACAGCCTGATTATATATCAGGTATGAAAGACCTGTTGGTAAACTTACACACGCTGCAAAATTACAGGCCTATGAAATAGTCAGAGACAGCATTAATCCAGTACTGTATCTCACTACTGTGCTAAGTAATGGAAAATGCTGGTTAACGAACTATTAATTTTTCCAAAATCTTAGATGGATTGAAAGACCAAGCATCATGGCTTCTGTTGCTTAGAAACCTGCTTATTGGACATAGAACAGAGACCTACTCTGCAGTGCTAAACACGAGGTCTTACAAATGATATGCTTAATACCTTAGCCACCTATCTGCACTGCCAAATTTTGAGGGTGGTGTTTGCACCATACAATAATTCATGATCTTTAAGTCACTATGGAAATAACAATTTCTTGTTATTCAGGTTAACAATAAAACTAATTTCCTGGTGACAAGAAAATGTCACTAAAATGTATGATATGGAAATTTGAGTAGTTAATCTTTTTCTTGTACACCCCAATACACCACTCCAATTACACCAACTGCCATGCTCTAATTTAAAAATTAAAACATCTATCTTGCCAAATACATACACCAAAAGAGAGAGATCCTTTTACTACACTTTTGAGAGTTCTACTCTTGAGAGGTTGAGACATAAAATAATTTGTAGTAAAGTTTTTAAAATTCGAAACTATGTAGTTATTGAAAAGGATGAACTAGTCTACAAAGCATAACGTTTGACCACTGGTAAAAAGTCTGAATAAAATGGCTTAAAAGATCTTCACAGCATATTTCATCCAATTCAGCATCTTAAAGTTTATAAAGTTTGTGCAAACCCTACAATGACAGTCCTGATATGGGCTGGGGATGATAATTACGATACTGATGAAAATCACAGATATTAATGGCTATTTCACTATCCTTCTCATACAAATATCTTGTGTTGTGCAAGGTGGCCTATACCCAGCATTAAAACATCACCATCACCACACATTATACATTTTGAGTAACTGCAACACTTGCTTTATCACTCAAATATTCCAGGTCATTGTGCTGCAAACAATTTCTGAACCTCCACATCTTTTACAAAGGGTTCACTACATTTCTTGTTTTCTTAATATCTTTACAGCACATACACACATCAACTCTGGATCAAACTTTAGATATATCAGCTCCTTGTCTTTATAGACTTTTTTTATAGCATGTTTCAATATTTCTACACTAACATTCCTATAAAAAAAGAAAAAGTTCATTTTTTACATATTATAGAATTTTTAAAGACACTGGCAAGTAATATCAAAGATCTGTATTTTCAACCAAAGCAACACTCATGCACACATATCTGAACAGAAGGCAAATTAACTGTCATAGGTCAGACACTTTCTAGCTCACCTTGAACTGGAATAAACTGTTATAGTTCCCAAAAGCAATACAACAAGGCACAAATTATGTTCTCTGTTTGGGATCATAAGTGCATATAGTCTGTTGACTGCTGCATGAGGTTCAGCATGTCCTGCTAAGTAGTTGCTTTTACAATACTCTAATGTTTTACTACTCACGTGGAAATAAGAGATAAATACATATTAAATTATAAAAATTACCAGTATGTAGGCAAATAATGTGTGATTCAGTGCTGTTGAACAATAATGTAAACAGACAGCAGTTTGATGAACTAGACCTCAAATCTAAAATTACACCAAACATGTCTGAATTCCTGCATGATTAAAGTGGGTATTTGTTTTTGTGCAAACAAAGCCTCTTGGGCTTTGCCTGGAAATATGCATTTACAATGATTGATAAAAAGGCAAATAATTGTGTAAAGTCCTAAATTTGATAAAGAAAAAAAATACTGGGTTCAATGAAAGGGGAGGGCAGGCATACAGTTGCACTAACAGTCCTGTGATCATGGGTTTGTATACAAAATTTAGTCATTCATAATCCTATCAACAGTGACTCAAATTATGAATTTTCAACTTTCAATTTCCATACACTGATTCTGTCCAGCAAATGGGACATTTTCTTCCCTCTAGCTTCATGAGGAAAGAATCACTTGGGTACTGGAACAGTCGCTATCAACATGTGATAAACAATTCACTTTAAAATCATACTGTATGACTCCTATGACCTACCACAGCAAAGTGGCCATAAGGAAAATGATCTATGCTTAGGGTCACCTTGACAAAAAGATGAATCACTAATGGTCAATATGATTCCAAAGCCATGATATAACTATTCAAAAATCCATTTGTTTTGTTCCTAAATATTCATCTACTGGGTCTTACAGGAGAGTGCACTTGCGTTTCTTATTCGGTGGTTTAATAGGGCATAGCACAGCACGGATAGCCTCATCAAACACCGTCTTCAAACCTTTCTGGGTCAGAGCTGAGCACTCCAGATACTTAGTGGCACCTACTTCTTTAGCCATAGACAGACCCTGCAGAAAAAGATATCTTAAGTCCTTCTAACATGTATCTAATCACTTAATAAAATAAGGCTCATACAATGCATTAAAACAAATGTTATTTATTTCTGAAGATATTGGGAAATTTCTCAATTTTGTTGAAATGTAATCCTATAAACTGATATAGTTCATATCTAACATTTTTAGAGCAAAATTTAAATTTTGGTATTTTAGTTTTGGCACAAGTATACAGGTATTTTTTGTCTTGAACTGAATTTCAAATTGAAATGCCCAAATAGCAGCAAGTCATTAGAGTGCATGTTTACCACTGATTTTATTTCTTACCTAACTTCATTTTAAGTGAGGAAAAATCATGAACAAATAAACAATAGTATTTGTACTCAACATCTTTCCTTGTTAGCCTAATCCAGGTGGTGCTTAAATAAATATTTGGGTTCTCTACACATTATTTCCCTATGTATTACCAATCCTCAATTCCCAGTTCATCATGAGAGATCTGAACTTGCAACCTCTCCAACATCACTCACATCCAACCATACACCATTTCCAGTGTGTTAAAAAAAGTGAAACATCTATAAATGTTTTTCTTACTTTTTCACTCAACATAAATAAAAATTAATAATCAGAGACCATGGTCTCTATTCATACCATTTTCTTTGTAAAATGCTTCCACTCCATCTAATCCCCAATTGTTCCTCTAACACCTGTTGAAATAATTCTAGCCTTAATCATGTATCATTTTTTATCAGAACAAACAATACTAGTTGTTCATGGCAGGTGGTACTGAATATCTGGTAGCATGGTGTAATAATTTTGGCGCCAAATCACATTATCCGACTTTTAAGACTGTAACATGCTGCCAGACAAATAATCCCATCACAGCAAATATCATCATCCAACTTTTAAGACTGTAACATGCTGCCAGACAATCCCACCAAAAGTGAGTAACAGGATTTGTTCTGTAAATCAAAAATGACGCAAGAATACAGTTCTCATTTTTTTCCCCGAGTCAGTACTTCTCACTGGATCTTCTGTACTGCAAAACATTCTTGACAAGTCTATCATCTGCTGAACAATCTCGGTGATCATTCCACTGAAAAAGACTCATTTTTATGCACCTTTCTAATGACCTCATGCCACAAATATATCTTCTCTTCATTCTATACATTTTTCTAATTCCAACTATACTACAAAAATCACACAGCTCTAAAGCTCTTATTTTTTACTTATCTTGACCTACCCTACATAAACTTGGGTATCATAGTCATACATCAACAATGGCATAGGTGCTCCCACAGTCATACAAAAGCCCTGGGATATAGGTTCTCCATCATGCAAACTTCTCACTCTTCCATTTGGTCAACTAGCTCATACATATACTCTAATGAAGTCCTCAATGATGGCAAGATTCCTAGCTGGTTTCATACCTTCATACTGAACATAATCTTTAAAGTATGTCACCTTACATCTTTACTCATTTGTCAATTCTTTTAGATTCTTTCCATTACAATCTTCAAACACTTAAAATCTAGAGTGAACTTGCTACATAAAGTTCTGTGTGTTCCCTCCGAGTTTGTATGAGGAATTATCCCGAACCTTGCTCTGTGAATACTCCAATCTTCTTCATTCTGATTTTCAGCAAAGTATTTTAGTTCTACACAAACAACTGTCCCTACTTTCCAATATATGTGTGTGTAAGAAGATTGGGCAATTTCATCACGAAAACTTCAAAATTCACTGTTTTAAAGTTTTCAAGATTTTCAGTATTTGTAAGGTATTGTGCCTGCTGAGCAAAAATTAAGGATATGTACAAGAAATCAGTTGCCAACTCAGCATCTGGAGGAAAAGTAAAACAATCAAAATGAAAATTTTTCCACATTCTTGAAATGGGGAAGCTTATTACTAAGAAGCTTAGGTCTAATTTCCAACTACAAGGACATAAAACTACTAACAATATATGGGGAGTTTTAACATGAACAGTTTCAAAAGTATAAAACTGTCCATTTACTTACTTGAGGGTACGAGATGGGAGTAAGCTTCTTGTCCTTGAGCTTGTCTAAGGTTTCCCGGTCATCCCTAAGATCAAGCTTTGTTCCCACAAGAATGATGGGAGTGTTAGGACAGTGGTGCCGCACTTCTGGATACCACTGAAAAAGATGAAAATTCGTTAGGATTCTTAAAAGGTACCTATATCAGTTATGTGGAACTTCTCCCCAACTGCACAGCAGTCAGACATGAACATCATGT
The DNA here is from genome assembly GCA_038088735.1 of Panulirus argus. Taxonomy (NCBI): domain Eukaryota; kingdom Metazoa; phylum Arthropoda; class Malacostraca; order Decapoda; family Palinuridae; genus Panulirus; species Panulirus argus. The sequence continues at coordinate 5,769 of JAYMFT010054466.1, read as the reverse complement.
CAATTAAAAGGATAAGCACAGCCAATTCATAGTACACTATTCCCCCCATCATGTACAAGCCATTATACAGTCTGGTTTGATGCTTCACATCCCTAATTCCTCAGTTAACCAGCAACTGCATGACATCAACAGGGCATCTTTTTTAATACTGTCCATCAATGCCAACATTAATTTTAGCAAGCTACCTGCAAGATAATGATTGATATCTGTGAGGACATTGAATTTAAAGTGGTCATTATTCATGGGAAGATTTTTGTTAATTATGTATGATTTAATTCCTTTTATGTCGGAGTATAACTTCGCCTGTTTCCTGGTGCTACTTTGCTGACACAGGGGGTGGCGATGCTGTTTCCTGTGGGGTGGGATGGCACCAAGAAATGATGAGGGCGAGCAAATATGAATACGTACATGTGTATATATGTATATACTGATATGTATTTGTATATGTATGTGTATTTGTGTGTATGTATATGAGTGGATGGGTCTTTCTTCCTGTGTTTCCTGGTGCTACCTTGCTGACGCGGGAAACAGCGATCAAGTATAATAATAATGAGGAATGTTATATTTCTTGCTACCAAGTTGGTGGTAGACTTTTTTAAAACATTCAACCTCATCCTGCACTGTTCAGCTTAGGATGTTGAGCACTATCAAGTTTTCAGCTCATCCACCTCCTTAAACTATGCAATGATGGGTAACTTCTTTTTCTGTCCATTCCTTTCTTCCTGTACTACCATTTTTCACTTTGAAAAACTAACAGGATCTACATGGACTTATTTCTGATGCCTAAATGGGTAACTTCTTTTTCTGTCCATTCCTTTCCTCCTGTACTACCATTTTTCACTTTGAAAAACTAACAGGATCTACATGGACTTATTTCTGATGCCTAACTACTTTTAATGTTCTTCATCCTAAAAGAGTCACAGTCCCAACTACGATAAAGCAAGATGGTAAAGCAATATCTTTCCTCTGCTCTTGACACACATTCTTTGGAAGTAAAAACCTGAACCTGTCCTTATATAAGAAGATGCCATATTTCAGAAAATCACCTTTTTTGTTTTGAAACAGTGTGCCCTCCTTATGTGCTACTGAAATGACCAAACTGGCAAATCCCCTTTTGCCGTCTTTTCCCTTCACACAATCACTGCCTCTTCTGATCTATTGTTTAAAATGTTTCTAACAAAACTGTTGGTAAGGGTTCTCTGATGGGCAAACCCAGGAAACTGTATCTTTCACTACAACTTGTATGGTACTGAGCCTTAAGGAATTCACTAGGGGAATAAGAAATATGGTTATTTGCTGACGTTACTAAAATATGCTTTGGTGGAACCAAGAGGTTTGTGGAGTGTGAAAAACACATAGATAAAGGAGAGATATTACTAGGGTTCCCCCCCCCCAATACTAGTAAAGTATAAAAGAGAGTAAGGGGGGAGGGGGGAATCGTCAGTGGAGATGGGATGGGTACTTTGATAGTTAAAGAGGTGAAATAGTGGTTTACTGGACATGAAATGTGTGAAGGGCAATATGAATACATGGTCACGGAAAAGAATCCGTAAAGTACTAACCTCTAAAGTCAATAGGTGCGACATGCTCAAAAAGAGAGAACACTTCAAACATTTTGGGCCCAAGACTTTTCAAAGCCTTGCCTGCAATTACCAGAAACACCACAGGGTGCACATGAAGTTTAAGAGTGCCCTGGACAAGTGTTTACAAATTGCACCAGACAAGCCAGGCTGTGGGGGCTACATGAGCCTTAGATAACCATGATCGCAACCCAACCCAGAAGCCTGGGCCCAACCCAAGATAAGTAAATTTAATGGGCACTGTGAAATAATTTACAAACTTTCAATATGTATATGAATGGATACAGAATGAATGTAAAATATATATTTCTTATTTTCTTCCCTTACTATATTATAAATTAAATATATCTTTTCCTACAAGACAATCTAGGAGGAAACTACCCTCTTGGATCCCCTTATGGATGTCCAAGTGTACAAATGATGAGTGTTGTTTGTCTGCAAGGAAACATGAATATAAATGCAAGTCACACCTTATAACTCAGCCTGATGTGTAAGGTAGAGAACTCTGAAGTGCTGTAATACTGTACTTTCAAAGACTTGCTCACCTCCTCACATTAATCACAATATAAGGATACTTTTGAATGACCAATAAGAATGCACGCATTTTATACAGTCCATTTACTGGGAAAGGAGGTAAATATCATAGAAAAATACTATTAAGGTCATACCTTTGCTCTGACATTCTCAAAACTGGCTGGGTTAACAAGAGAAAAACAGATAAGAAAAACATCAGTCTGTGGATACGAGAGGGGACGCAAGCGATCATAATCCTCCTGACCCGCTGTATCCCATAGTCCTAGATTGATTGGCTTGCCATCTACCATAACATTAGCAGAATAGTTGTCAAACCTGAAAAAAGAAACAAAGTAAGCAAAGTTGTGATTTTTGGGTAATTAAATTATATTTACTATGAATTTTAATAAATTAACTTGCATTCAGAAGCTTTTTAAATTGTTACAAACATAAATCATTTGTATGTAGGTAAGCTTGTTATGGGTCTGTTGCAGCTTTAAGGCTGTGCCACAACCTGTAGCGAGATGACAGACTCCTATGGAAGTAAGGAGTTTCTCTGACAAGATTGTGTTCCTTTCTATTAATAAGGATACAACCTCACCAAAGGTAATCTTTCAATCAGTAAAAATTCATGGAGGCAGAGTTCAGTTACACATATACATATACCATAAATAACTGAAGTATACAAGTGTAATATGTTCTATACTAGTGTTATGTAGGACAAGGAGAGATTGTATGTTTGTGGAGAGAATGCCAATAGTCCATGTGTGGGTGAGGCAGAATGACAAGAGCTATCTGGGCAGAAGTGCAACTTGACAAACTTGGCTCACTATGCCGCTGTCACTAACCCTCCTGATACCCAGGCTGGTAGTACTAGTAATATATTTATTATACTTGATTACTGTTATATATATATATATATATATATATATATGTATATATTTTTTTTTTCGTACATATTCGCCATTTCCCGCATTAGTGAAGTAGCATTAAGAATAGAGGACTCAGCCTTAGAGGGAAAATCCTCACTTGGACCCCATTCTCTGTTCCCTCTTTTGGAAAAGTAAAAAACAGGAGGGGAGGATTTCCAGCCCCCCGCTCCCTCCCCTTTTAGTCGCCTTCTACAACATGCAGGGAATACGTGGGAAGTATTCTTTCTCCCCTATCCCCAGGGATAATATATATATATATATTTTATATTTGATCGCTGTTTCCCGCATTAGCGAGGTAGTGCCAGGAAACAGATGAAGAAGGATCCATTCACTCACATACACATATATGCACAGTACATACTAACAAAAACATATATACATACACATGCATATACACATGTAAATATTCAGACTTGCTGGTCCCCATCCATTCCTGATGCCACCCTGCCCCTCAGGAAACAGCATTGTCACCCCATGTCAGCGAAGTAACGTCAAGAAACAGACAGAAAAAGGCCATGTCTGCTCACACTCAGTCTCTAGCTGTCATGTGTAATGCACAGCAACCACAGCTCTCTATCCACATCCAGGCCTACAGACTTTTCCATGGTTTAACCCAGACGTTTCGCATGCCTTGTTTCAGTCCATTGACAGCGCGTCGACTCCAGTATCCCACATCGTTCCAAGTCACTGTTCCATGCATGCCTTTCATCCTCCTGCATGCCTAGGCCCTGATTGCTCAAAATCTTTTTCACTCCATCCTTTCAACTCCAATTTGGTTTCCTGCTTCTCCGTGTTCCCTCCACCTCTGACACGTATATCCTCTGTCAACCTTTCCTCACTCATTCTCTCCATATGTCCAAGCCATCTCAACACATCCTCTTCTGCTCTCCCAACCACACTATTTTTTATTACCACAAATCTTTCTTACCCTTTCATTACTTACTTGATCAAACCACCTCACACCACATACTATTTTCAAACACTTAATTTCCAACATGTCCACCCTCATCTGTACAACCCATTTATAGCACATGCCTCGCAACCATATAATATTGTTGGAACTACTATTCCTTCACACATACCCATTTTCGCTCTCCGAGATAACGTTCTCTCTTTCCACACATTCTTCATTGCTCCTAAAACCTTCACCCCTTCCCCACCCTATGATTCACTTCTGCTTCCATGGTTCCATTTGCAGCCCATTCCACTCCCAGATATCTAAACCACTTCACTTCCTCCAATTTTTTTTCTCCATTCAAACTTGCATCCCAACTAACTTGTCCCTCAACCCTGCTGAATCTAATAACCTTGCTTTTATTCACATTTACTCTCAACTTTCTTCTTTCACACACTTCTCCAAACTCAGTCAAAAACTTCTGCTGTTTCTCACTAGTATCAGCCATCAGTGCTGTATCACTGGCAAACAACATTTGACTCACTTTCCAGGCACTCTCATCCCCTCTCCAAAACTCTTGCATTTACCTCCCAAACCACCCCATCCATACACAAATTAAACAACCATGGTGACATCACACCCCTGCTCGAGACCAACCTTCACTGGGAATCAATCACTGTCCTCTCTTCCTACTAATATACATGTCTTACACCCTTGATAAACACCTCTCACTACTTCTAGCAGTTTACCTCCCACACCATATATTTTTAAGATCTTCCACAAAGTATCTCTCAACCCTATCATATTCCTTCTCTAGACCCATAAATGCCACATACAAATCCATATGTTTCTCTAAGTATTTCTCAAAGTAAACCCTGATCCACACATCCTCTGCCACTTCTGAAACCATACTGTCCCTCCCCAATCTGATGCTCTGTACATGCCTTCATCCTCCCATACAACTTTCCAGGTATACTCAACAAACTTTGTACAATGGCACTACACATGCATTCTGTCAATCCTCAGGCACTTCACTATAATCCATACATGATACAATGAATATCTACCAACTAATCAACAACACAGTGATCCTTTCCTTAATAAATTCAACTGCAATACTATCCACTCCTGCCACCTTGCTGGTTTTCATCTTCTGCAAGGCTTTCACCAACTCTTCTCTCTTCACCAAACCACTCTCCCTGACTCTTGCTTCACACACCACCCTGACCAAAACACCCTAGATCTGCCATCCTATTATCAAACACATTCAACAGTCCTTCAAAATACTCACTCCATATCCTTACTCCATCACTACTTGTTACTTCCCCCCTTGCACCTTTCACCGATGTTTCCCACTATATTTACCTTCTTCCAAAACATGTTTTTATTCTCCCTAAAGTTTAATGACACTCTCTCACCCTAACTCTCATTTGCCCTCTTTTTCAATCCCTGTACCTTCTTCCTGTTGACCTGCCACTTTCCCTTATACATCTCCCAGTTATTTGCACTCCTCCTTTGTAAGCATCGCCGAAATGCCTCTCTTTTCTTTCTGTAACAACTACCCTTTCTAATCTACCCACCTCCCACCTTTATCATGTAACATGCATCTCTAGCACATGCCATATATATATATATATATATATAATCCCTGGGGACGGGAGAAAGAATACTTCCCACGCATTCCCTGCGTGTTGTAAAAGGCGACTAAAAGGGGAGGAGTGGGGGGGCTGGAAATCCTCCCCCTCCAGTTTCTGCTTTTCCAAAAAGGGGCCAAGTGAGGTTTTTCCCTATAAGGCTCAGTCCTCTGTTCTTAACACTACCTCGCTAATGCGGGAAAAGGCGAATATAT
>JAYMFT010054455.1:0-15135 GCA_038088735.1 Panulirus argus | reverse complement strand
ATTTCAATGTATATGTCATGTACGGTGAAGGCCTATCTCTACCTGTCCTATCTCCTTCGTAGTCCTTCTTTAACTACTACAGCAGTGGGTGCAGTACCGACCGGGCGGTTCTGCTGTCATGTTGGTGCGGCACCCACTAAACATTTTCTGGGTTTCCCTTATATATATACATTATTTTATATGTATGTACTATATTTAGCTAGAGTTAGGATGTGTTTAGCTCAGGGACGAGACTACAAAGTCTAGATTAAATACGGTTGCAGGCCTAATGACCTTCATAGGTCGCTGGCCGTAAAACCCAACAACTGTGCCTCCATGTCGTCTTTAGGGAAAAATTTATTCATAGCCATGGAATGTACCTGCTCGTTCTCATTACCTATTATTAATATCAGGGTGAGTTTGCCCACATTCTCTACCCAAAAATGTTAATCAAGTGACTTATCAAAAAGGATATAAAGAAGTACTTTAATAAAGTATGTGTTGTGGATGAATGGATTAAAAATGCAGCATCATATATAGGTTTGAGAAGTTGCATGATTGCAAAGAATGTTTGAGAGATGGGGCCTCATAAATGGAAAACTCCCTCTGTGTGTACACTCCTAAAAAAGTATTGGGCCTCTAGGCCCTCTAGGCCTGAAGTTTCTAATAGTCTACAACTGGCCAACCTAGATTAAAACCTGACACCGCTGCATCAGGATGGCAGCGAAGTCAAGTTTTGATCGTGGTTGCACTGTTGTAGCTTATTAGAAACTTTGGGCCCAGAGGCTGATACTTTTATGGGAGAGTGTACAGTTCAATTACCTAATTACAATAATCATTCAAGCTAAACCTATTATTATTTTTTTTCAATTTATTATGCTAAAATGGATTCAAATAAGGAGGAGTATCAGTTGTGACTAAATCCACAAAAAGAAAGCAAGAGGAAGGGATGAAACATGTATCACCAATGAAAAATGTTTTGGAAATGTTGGTTAAGTCATTAAAAACCAGGATCAGAAATTAACGCAGTTATCCCGTAGCTTGAACTTGTCAGTCAGCCTTTGATGGGAAATGTGTCAGAGGTTTTCTGGCAGTTTGGGAACACAGAGTCTACCTATCAATCTTCCTGCTCTAAGACTTAGCTCATCCTGTCATAAAGGTCTTACATGATCGCAAGATTGGACCTCTTTTCTCTGAAGCTGTGTTGTCTCTTTGTCAAGAAGTTTCTCCTTTGCATGTAGTCATTTATTTGTTTTCTTATTAACTTTATCAATGTTTTACAAACCTCACTTCAGCCAAACAGGCCTGTTTCATTGCAGGTTCTTGATCAACCTTTTTTAAAGATGGGCACAACATTTGTTGTACTCCACACTTTTGAAACTACTACTTTATCAAGAGTACTACTGAACAGTATATTGAGATGTTTGGCAAGTGCCTCAGCCCACTCTTTTCATGCTTATGAAGAGATTTCTTCAGGTTCATGTGTTATGTGGGCTGAGTTATTTTAATAGCTTGTTTATATCTTTTTTGTTAATCCTTATACTTTCTAAGACTTCTCCTCTTTTCCACCTTTCTAACACTGATACAGTATCATCCTACACTCTGAAAATTTTTAAATGTCATTTTTGTGTGTGTGTGTGTGTTTATAATTACATTTTGGTAATTGCTTGTTTTCACTGTGTGAGGAGGGAGTTCTTACACTCATGAGCTCTTTCAGCTATTATAAAACTTCTTTAATTCATGTATGCTGTCTACATTAACCATGTCGTCAGTCACTTATTCATTTAATCCACCTCTCTTATAAGAATACTTCTTTACATCTTTTTTTCAGAAATTTCTGGTTTGATTTTCTGTTATGTCCTCTGGTTGCTCCATTCTTATATCTGTTGAACAGCTGTTCACTTTTTGCATCTTCAGGTTACTCTTGAGAAGCATATTTTAAATTTGACCTTATATAGGACACATCCTTAGTCATCTTATTGAATGCATCTAGCATTCTTATGAAAGTACTTATTTACATTTTTTTAAAGATATTTCTTCCTTAATTTCATGCTTTATAATCTGGTTGTTCTGTCCTTACTTCTTTCGAACAGCTGTTCAATGTCAGTGTCAAGTCACCCCTTACTCTTCTCTACTCCTAGTTGGGCAAATTTAATGTCTCTGGTTTTTCCCTGTAACTAAGCTTTCCTAATTTTGGTACCATTTTTGTTGCCTTCTATTGGACTTTCTCTTTTAGTACTTTGTGCTTTTTTAGGTGCAGTTGCCATACTTGAGAAGCATATTTTAACTTTGGCCTTATGTTTAGCTTTGACCTCATGTAGGACATGTCCTCAGTTATCTTATTCATTGCATCCACCAGAAGTGCTTTTATAAAAGCACTTCTTTACATCTTTTTTAAGATATATCTTACTCAATTTCATGTTATGTCCTCATGTTGCTCTGTCCCTTCTTCTTTTGAACTACTGTTTACTGACTGCATTATTTAAAAAAAAAAGTCACCCTTCACCTTTTATCTTCCAAGATGGGCAAATTTGATGCCTCTGGTCTTTTCCTGTAACTCATCTCTCCTAATTCTAGTACCATCTTTGTTGCCATCCTTTGGACCTTCTCTCTTATAAATTTGTGCTTCTTTAGGTTTGGTGACCAAACTTGTGAGGCATATATTAATTTTATCCTTATGTAGGATATGAACTAATTGCAAAATATCACTTTATCTGGGTACGTGAAAGCTGTTCCAATATTGGCTGGCAGATAGTTTGTCTCCTTAACTGTTCTCCTAACGTGGGACTCTGGCTACAGGTTAGGGAGGGTAACTCCCAAACCCTTTTCACAAACAGAATCCTGAAGCTTGTTTCCTGCTAGATGATATTTGTATTGAGGCCTTCTTTCACTCTCTCCCATCCTTATAACTTTATGTTTGCCTAGGTTGAATTTCATCATCCATGTACCAGACCAACTTTGGAGTCTCTTTACATTCATATATAAGTAGATGCAATCTTCCTCACTTTCCACTTCACTCATGACCTTTGTAACATCTGCAGACATATTCAGGTAGGAGTCACTACTGAAAGGCAAGTAATTTATGGAGATTAAGAAGATAATGGTCCCAGAACAGAACCCTGTGGCACTCTATTGGTTACTTGACCCATTTGCAGAAGGCTTAACTAACATGCACCTACTGTTGCTTTCCAGTGAGATAACCTACGGTCTGCTGGTAGAGTTTCCCACTTAGATCTTTCTGGTGGTCCAGTTCTCAATCAGCCTCCCATGCAGTGGAGTATCAAATGCTTTCTGGCAGTCTGTAATAGTCCTCTGCCTTTCTGCCTTGAATGGTCCTGTCACTGACATTTTGTTGTTTCATTTATTCATTTATGGATGAATAACTTTTGGATTTTGTTCCATGGTTCGAATTACTTTCTCCTCATTTATTTTTTTCTGAGTGATTCCAGTAATTGCATGTCATGATTAGTTACCTTATCTAGATAAATTGCTGCAGCCCTCCCCTTTTTTTAATGTCCTTTTTTCCTATAAGGCCATTCAAAAGGTATAGAGCTGTCAGTATGAAGAAAAAAACATTCTTCTTTGAGGGAAAATGCTGAAGGGAAACAGTGAGTTGGGGCTCTTTGCATCTAATCATAAAGGAATTTTATTGGGGGTACAAAATTTCTTTTGGAACCCCTTCCCTTCTCCATTAGTCATCCTGTTTTTATCCACTACCGTTTTATGCCATGAATTTTAATGCCAAAAAGGGTATGGAAGATGAGAGAGAGGTGGAATGGAGAACTCTGTTGATTTTCTACATTTTTTAAGATCCCAGGAACTTCCCAGGCCTCCTTTTGGACTCCTGGACCCGGGTACAATGTACCCCCTGCACCCCCTTCTCAGAGGCCCTGCCTGTAGAAATGATAGGCAAATATTTCACAGAGCCTACAATGGGACCAGTTTTTATGAAATTTTTTTCTATTTCAGTGAAGCTAATCAAACAGAAAATTACCTTGGGCCTGTCTTTTTTAAACACGCACACATAGTAACAGTTTCAAGATGTCCACTTTGCAGAGTATCTGCCAAACCTTACAGTTAAACAACTTTAGGGATGCCTGAGGGCAGATTCCAAAACACTCCAGAATAAAGAAATATTTGGCTTTCAAAGTTGATACACAGATGCCATTCAGTGTATGCATAGCCCCACAAATTTTTTCTAGAGTATTTTTGGCCCTGCTGCCAAACTGATGTCTTGTGAAGCAATAGTTTTGGCTTAACCTCTATGATTTCTTTATTGATTACCCATCAAACGGGAATGTGCTGGACAAGGGCCTTGAGTCCTGATCACCTTTTGAAAAATGCTAGTTTTCATCATTGATATAGACAAGTCCCATTTAATTTTCAGCCAGAATTTTGCACGGCTACATATTGGTAGGAACGCTTAGATTGACACTGTTCACCTGCCCTGGGACAAGATATAGACCAACAACTGCTGTGATTGCCATACCCTTCCAGACCTTGGTGTCTCACCATCAACTAGAGCAACTTGGGGATGTTAAATTTTGAAGCCCTATGCAGTGATACGTGTCAAGGCTGCAGGCTAAGAAGTTACACTCAGTGTAAAGAAATTCTTCTCTTCAGGAAGCAGGATAATTTTAGAGCACTTCTGCAGGATATTTTCGATTCTTTAGTTTGTAGGCTAGATGTAGAGAACCTCCAAACATCTATGCTGTAAATACCTCCAGCAATTTCTGTGGCAGTATGAATGGACACATCAGTTCATTGATGGGACTTTTATTCTCTGCAGGGCCTGTGGATTTAGGTACAAAGTCTTTTCACAGCAGCGAAGGAGCTGCTAGTCCCATTATTTTATCTTATCTCCCAGAATGTCTTCTGTTTAGAATGTGAAATCTTATTTCAGATGGACAGTCCTGTGGTTGTCTGCATCCTTATGAACAAGGCTCCATCAAGTCTTTTCCTCTCTTAGATAGAAAGATTCCCTCTTAGATAGAAAGATTCCCTCTCTGGTTATGTCAGTATACCTTTCTCAACAAGCTTCTCTTCTCCAAGGAATGTGGAGTGTCAAAGCAGAACCCGCTGTTGAGCTCAGGTACAAACTCAGCTGAAATGTTGGTAGGAAAGGAAGCTTTCACATGGATCCTTTTCTTTGGAGTGGTAACCCAGGCAGATGTCTTCCACTAGAACCAGTGCATTACTACCAGTGGATGTTCCTCCAGTTTCAAATGTGGGGGCATTTGTAACAAATGCGCTTTCCTTGAAATGGAATTATTGGAACCAGGTGAATTCTTTGTCCAGATAACATAGCTTGGGAAAGTTTGCCAATTGGGTTTCAGGGTTTAGTAATACTGGGAGCCCCAAAGCTGGACTTATACTCTTAGCACAAGAGACTCCATCAGCTCTGCTGCACTCCTTCAGGTCCTTATAAACCACCATAGCCTTTTACGGGACTAGAGCCTTAAATTTGGGTTATGTACAATTGACAAGTGACCTGTCTAACACCTCTCCAGGTGAGATTAGAGGATTCTTAGTAAATGTCCTTTGCCATACTCCGTGATTTACATCTCACACTTATAAACCACCCTAGACTTCTATAGGACCTGAACCTCAAGTCCAGGTCTCTGAAATTTAACACTTTCTCAGGCAAAGGTTTAGGGAATGCCAAAGAAATGATCTTTCTACATAGCATTCATCCTTCTCAAGACAATACCATTGATCTAGAAAGCCTTTCAGTGCTTTCTTGAAGATCTTATGTCTCGGACATGGCTGAAGTTTTAAGTATAGAGTTCTTCTTTAGCCATTTTCCTGACAAGAATAGTCCTGATAACACTGTTGCCCCACATAAGATTACCCCCAAAGAACCCCTATCTCGGTTTTTTGTATTAATATGTTGGGCCCTGTTTCGAATAAACTTCTCTGATATCTTTTCTAAGAAAAGGAGTGGAGAGCTGAGAAGCAATTGCCTTTCCACTCAATCCAAGTGGGAGCCTTCTAGAGTCTTGACAATTTATATCTAATAGTGTTCTTAGACTTATGCTCCATAATGTTCTCCTATGAAAATGTATCCTTATAGTCCTTGGCTCAAGAAGGAAGTGTAGTAATATACATACCATGCCCAGACCCGGTTCTGTTCTCTTTGATTACGACCAATTAGGATTAGGAAAACTCCAATTCTTAGATTTCTGGCAAATGATAAAACTGTTAATGTATGAAAAACTCCTTTCTCAATTCTTCAAAGATATCACAAAGAGAGCTTCATGCCTATCCCAAGTTTCATCTCTTAAGACTAAAAGTCTTATCCAGAGTTTATTGAGGGAACATGATTTGTGCTCCCTGGAACTTTGAAATGCCTTTTGTTGAAGAACATCCCAGGGAATTAAAACTTATATCATTGCCTCCTCATGGGCCTTATGCTAGAGCACCTGATATGAGGAATTTGAACTCTTTAGCCTTCCTCAGAAAGCCATCTAAAGGGTCTTTTGGCCCCTATCATCCACCTTCGTCAGATAGAACCTTAGTTTAGATGTAGTGAGTTTACCATAAACATCCTTAGGATTCATTCTTCAGGAGAAATAGATTCTGGTGGGCCTCAGGTCATCATTGAAATCACCCATTCTGCCTTTTGTTTAGTTTTTATCAGAAATTGTTTCTTTAAACCTTTCCTTTCATTAATTACATATTTGTACACTATAGGGAGGGAGTTTTACACTTATAGGGCCCCATTTCTTGAACACTCTATTCTACCATGCATCCTCACAAATTTATGTAGGCTGTCTGCATTAATTATGTGTTCAGTCAATCTGTACAATTCATCCACAACTATAAAAGTATTTTTTTTACATCTTTATTTACGTTTCTTACGTAATTTCATATTATACCCTCTGGTTGTTCATCCCTACATCTCTCAAAGTACTGTTCACTGTCAACTTTGTTGATCTCTTTTCTTACTTCCAAGGTGGGTACTTTTACAGCCTCCAGCCTTTCCTTATATCTTATCTCCTTAAATTCTGGTATCATTTTTGTTGCCCTCATCCAGACCTTCTCTAGGACTTCCTTGTGCTTCTTTAGGTGCATTGACCAAACCTGAGAAGCATATTCTAGTTTTGATATGTTGGATATGAATAGCTTACTAGATATTTCTCTCTCTGTATACAGGTTGAACCTCAATAATCCGTCAACTTTGGAACCTAACCACTACCAGACCTCAGAAAATGCCAGAAAACAGACATTGACCCATAAGGGAACCCCCATTGTAAACATGCCCAACCCCTAGCCGTGCCAGTTCATTCCACATTCATTTTGCTTGTTATCAAAGGTAGAACGGATCCTAAAGCACAAAATAATACAACCAATAATGCTTCCAAATAAGGCTCTGCTTTGGGATGTGCTGAACAGTTACATAAAATCAAAAATATTTTACACTTTGGATCGAGGCCAACAGATTTGAGCCACGTCCACACCATCGGGCAGTTCCTGGTTGGTTGTTCCCACATTGGGTAAAGTCTGTCGGGCATACCTGTGTTGTTGTCCACACTGTTCAGGTGGTTGGGCAGTCAAGTTGTACAGTAGCCAGTAGGTGGTATCACTGTGTGCAGCAAAGTTGAAAGGAAAAAGAATAGTGTTGTGTAGCATATTGATTGTTGTGTGTATAAAGAAGAACTGCAGAAAACTATATGGTGTAAAGAGTGGTAACTTTTTGGGTCTGGCAGCGCCGTTGCTACAGACCCAGCATCAAATCACCAGACAGTCTGGTATCGCTTAACAATGGGCAAGGGCAATCCGCTGATTTGCCCATCAAAGTTGCCACAAAGTGTCTGATGACGGACTTAACACTCGTGTCTGCTGGACACTGCCTGATAGTGTGGATGTTCCTTTACAGTGTGCTCTAGCTTCACGCATGAAGTAATTTTTAAACCTTTCAAGAAAAAATTTAGTTGTCATCCACCCTTTTTTAGTGCCATGATAGATAAGTGGAAGAATTTTCATTCCTTTAAAGTTTTACAAAACTTCAGAATTTTCTGGCTTTCATTTTCAGCGAAAAACTTAAAAATATGCTCCTTTTGTTTTGTTAAGTCATACATAGTTGACAAGTCAATCTCATAGTACTATTAAAAAGTCTTTACAAAAGGTCCTTTATCTACTTTTCTTTGTATCACCACCTTTTCAAGCATCAATAATGATTTATGCTTACACTTATCAGCACTATCACCATCTTCAGCACCTCTTGGTGTCTTGGACAACATCCTGAAGGACTGAAATACAGCTAAATATAAGAAATTAACTTGACTGTTAATTAGCTTGGCTGCAGTGTAAACAGACTTTGGCCCCTTATCGCTGCAAACTTGCTAACAGCGCCACCATGGTGGCAGATCCACAAACTAATGATGGCAGATTCAAAACGTGCTAGAGCATAGGAGTTGCCGGACCTCAAAGCGTTGGATTAAAGAGGTACAACCTGTACTTTAAAGCTATACTGATATTTGCCAGGAGACAGTTTGTTTCATTAGCTGTTTTCCTAATATAGGAACCTATATCAGGTTAGGGATGATGTGTACTCCCAAGTCCCTTTCACACACAGAATATTGAAGTTTATTTCCTGCAAGGTATCAGTTATATTGAGGCTGTCGTTTGCTTTTTCCCTTCTTCATTACTTTACATTTGCTAAGGTTGAATTTCATTAGTCATGTTTCAGACCAACTTTGGAGTCTGTTTAGGTCTCCTTTTAAGCTAATGCAATCTGCCTCGCTTATCACTTCCCTCATGACCTTTATGTCATATGCAAACATATTCAGGTAGGATTCCAAACCTTCGGGCAAGTCACTAATATAGATCAAGAAGAGTAATGGTTCCAGAACTAAACCCTGTGGCACTCTGCTGGTCACATCAACCCATTTAGAAGAGGCTTCTCTGATATGCATCCTTTGTTCCTTCAGCTGAGATAATCTATCCATCAAAGGAGTTTTACTTTTATTCCTGCTTGGTGATCTAGCTTCATATGTGGTACAGTGTCAAATGTCTTTTGGCAGCCCACCCTACCTTCCCTTTTGTCCAGGACTGAGCTTACTCTCACGTAAAACTTTAAAAGGTTAGTTACTCAATTTCCTATCCCCAAAACCATGCTGTCTTGCACTAAGGAAGTTTCTTCTCTTTAGAGTCATCCAATTGCTTCATAATAATCTTTTCCAGAACCTTACACACCACGCTTAGTATTGAGGCCAGTCAGTATTTCATTGCCTATTCCCGATCTTCTTTCTAATATGTAATACAGGTGGATATTCTCTCCTACTTGCAGGACAAGCTGCACAGGAAAGAAATGTAGGTATTGAAAGTTACAAAAAACTTCTTTCCAAGGCACTGCCCCTTGATTTTTTTTTTTTTTTTTTTTTTTTTCCCCTGCTCTTCCTTCCCATTTCCTTTCTTTGAAAAACTTTTTTATGGAACAAATGTGACTGCTTTTGGTTTGATGGCTGAGAGATATTGGGCTGATAATATATTTTTAATGGTCTCTGATTGGCCAAGGGCAGGCCTAGAATGATTAAGTAACAACTCTAGTTAAAAGTATGAAGACAAGTGGGGAAAACCAGTGTACCTCTCCTGACAGACAGAGGGTTAGAAGGCCCTAACCTTAATATTCTTAGAGAATATCTCTCATGCTCACAGGACATTGCCTTAGAAAAAGTTTTCCAAATTTTGAAGCCACAGGTTTTGTTATATCTGAACTCGTGCCTGTTACTAACCCTTTCAGCCTCTGACATCATAAAGAATCTCCTGCTTCCCCCTTCCCTGTGGATGGTAATATGACATTTCTTTCATTCAAGGGAGTTGGGAGTGTGTGTTAGTACATATGCAAGTTATCATCATTATTGATGTTACAAAGATGAGTTTTAATGTTTTTATGTATTTTATGTCTCAATGATACTTTTGATATATTTTGACTAACATACTGTTGTAGGATGAGCCCTTTTAATATATGAAATAGATTTTAACCCAGCAGGTAATTAGAAATCATTTCTTGTTGCAAAACTTTAACACAGTAACAGAAAATTATTATTTATTTTGTCTTACACAGCACTTTATAATAAATGTTTTTCTTTACATATTTTTATTACTTAAAAGACCATTTTTTTTTTAACATGTAACAACTAGATAATGCAGTGTAAATTTGCACAAATTCTGAATGCGAATTACTTTGCTGGCTAGGTGCATGAAGTTCATGAAATAGTTCTTGCATTGTTTTAATATGTATTGTGAGATCTTGCAGTAAATGCATTTATTGATGATGAGTCCTTGTGACATAAATCATTCACAGTTCATTTTGAATTGTTGCTACACTTTCATAAAGCCTAAACACAGCTTTTCATTTTGGCTTCACTCACCGGTTTGGCTCATGCTGACCCTTAACTCTCTGCCAACACTGGAAGATTCATGTGACTGTTGATTTTTTTTTTTTTTTATCTTCTCTTATTAATACTTTTCATGTGTTAGTCATATTATCTTCATACAAAATGCTATAGCTGCTCTGTGCAACAGATATTTCATGAAAATTTCAATGTGGTTTCTGTAAACTTCAACTGGTAATTTAGATTACTGTAATCCTTTCAGATAGATATGAGGTCTAGTCAGGTATGACTATACCTTAGTGTATTTCTTAGTTCTTCAGTGGTTAGTTCAAAGAAAGTGATTGATCCACAGTTGATTTAATGATAAATGTTATGGCATATGTGTATTGCTTTGAATATTGATATACTATACACACTGTAATTTTGTTTTTGCTAAGAAAGAAAGTGATAAGTAGATGTGCATGAAGTTTAGAATAGTAGAACATTGAGGAAAGGCATATTGATTCAAATAAGTGTGATTTGTAGGTAAGAATTTTGTTCTATGTATCTGTTTTTATCTCCGATGCCCATTCCCTCCGGGAACTCCCATCAAGGAGTGGCCACAGCAAAAGAGTCTTTACTTATCCCTGTCCTTACATGCCTCCCTCACATACACCATTCCATGCATTCTTCCTCTTTTTCTCTCCTTCCAGTATTCCTCGACCCTATTTGCCTATGTCACAGGTGTTTTATCACTCCTACCAACTCCTTTAGTTGTACTATCATAGACTCTCCTTGTAAACTCCCAGCCTTACATTCTTTCCACATGCCCAAACCACCTCAAAGTATTATGTTTCACCCATTCTAACGCTTCACAATTCACTCCCTTTGCTTGCATTCTTTGCCATACCACATCTCTCATACACCCTTTCACTTCTTTCTTCATTCCATCTAGTCACACCACATGCTCTTCTCAAATAGCTTGTTTCAACAGACTGGATTCTTGACCTCTGTGCCTCATTCCACGTCCATGTTTCTGCTGCATAGATCTGGGTTGGGAGGACTATGCTGTCCCTTAATCCTCTCTTCATTTCCATACTTACACTACCCTTCATTATTCTGTTAAGGGACCCAATGACTCCTCTACCCTGTACTGCTCTCTCCCTTTTCTCTCCTTCCATATCACCACACTTACCCAAGACAGCTCTCAGATACTTAAATTCCCTCACTTCTAGTCTTTTTCCCCCTCATATCCACAGTACAATTTAGTACACTTTCTTCTTTCACTCTATATGGTTTTACACAAAATCTTTAATTTCACTCAGGTTTCCTTTCAACCACCATTATTTTACTTTTACTTGCATTTACCTTCAATTTCCTCTGGTTACACACTTCATAAAACATGCTTACAACCTTCTGCGACTCATGTTCACTCTCCTCACACAGCACAGTATCATCCACAAACAGGCTTGCCACTAGCCACCATATCTCACTGACACACTCCATCTCAGCACCCCTTTTCCTTAGTTTTGCATTCGTATCTCTTATCACTCCATCCATATATATGTTAAAATGCCATGGTGACATTACACAGTCCTGCCTCACACCTACATGTATCCCAAAACTTTCACTCAGCTCTCCATCCACTCTTAACATGCATTTGCTCCTCCATAAAAGGCTTTTACACCATCAGTCAGTTGTCCCCTTATATCATATATCCTTAACACATCCCACGAAGCATTTCACTCAACTCTGTCATACATTTTCTCCAGATCCATAAAAGCTGCATACAGCTTCTTACCTTTCGTCAAGTACTTTTCCACGGTCATCTTTATCACAAAAATCTGATCCACACATCTCCTACCTTTCCTAAAATCCCCTTGCTCTTCACTTATTCTGCATTCAGTCACTTCCATCACTCTGTCAGTTAATATTCTTCTATACACTTTTCCTGGTATACTTAACAGACATTTCCCTATGATTGCTACATACATCCTTCGCACTTTTTCCTTTGAAAAGGAACAATAATAGCTTCCATCCAAACCTCAGGCACAACCTGTATCACACTTTCTCCTCCATACTTCAGCATTTCAGCCATAATCCCATCCACTCCCGGTGCCTTCCCTACCTTCAGCCTCATTATTGCCCTTCTTACCTCCCTCTTTGCTATAGGCCCCTGCACTTGTATCCTATTCCTTCCTTCCTCCATACCCATGCATGTAACAACTGCTGCCTCCCCTTCTCCCACATTCATCAGTTCTTCAAAATAATCTTTCCTTCTTCCTTTCACTTCCTCCTTTTTGATTCAGCAATTCTCCTTCCTTACTTCTCACATCAACATTTCCACTTTAACATCTGCCTCTTTCCTTTTTCACCACCTTCCAGTATAGTTTCTTTTATTCCTGAAACTTTTCACTTATCTTTCTTTCAAAATCTTCATCTACTCTTTCTTTGCTTTCCTTTATCAGCTTCTTATCATTATGTTTACATAGTTTGTATTCTTCCCTCCTCCTTTGCTGAACTTTGACTAGTACATTCCTATTGAGCGGTCTACCATATGCCTTTTTCTTTTCTTCCGCAGCACTTCTAATCTCTTCTCTCTACTATGTATTGCCCTTCTTATTCCTGTATGTCACTATCTTGTATCCAACTTTTGATTCTACAACCTTTACTGTATATCTCTAAATATTTTAAACACCCTTTTCATACATCCTACATTCTCACATTCATTGCACTTACTAACACTTTTACCTCTCCATTCTTCTTTACACCATACCTCCACTTCTCCCTAATCCTCATCCCCACAAGAACCGCATAATGACCAGAGTCTCCAAAGAATCCTCTCACAGCTCTAGCATCCAACACAGCCTTTCTCAATCTTTCATCCACTGCTGCATAGTCAATCAAAGCCTTTTGCTCTCCTCTTCCATCATTCCTCATCCATGTGTATCTGTGGATCATTTTGTGCTGAAAATAGGTGTTTGCAAGGAATAAATCCCTCTCAGCACAAACATCCCCAAGATAGCTTCCATTCTCATTTACCAACTATCTCACCAATTTCATCAAACCCCACTTTCGCATTCATATCACCAAATACAATCATGTTTCTCTCATTCTGAAAACTGTTCCTACAGTCATTCAGATTCCTCCAGAAAGGCTTCATTTCATCCTTACCTCGTACAGTCTTCATATTCACAGGCGGCTATACACATACCCATGCATATTTCATAATCCCAATCTTTCCTTTCCACAGTTATGTAGAATAAAGAAAATCCTCTGGATTCTAATAACTTTTTGTGTGTTGAGGTTTTAGTTGAAATGGATCAGGACAAGAAATGCAGTGGAAAAATTAAAGATATAAGGGTAGAGAAGTTGAGGAATAATAGTAAAACTTAATGTTTCTCCTATGCAGTCTGTCCCGTGAGTATGAGATTATTTCTAGGATATTCTGTAGAAATATTGCGGGTAAGACTTTCTAGGTCTCTGTCTGGTGGGGAATCATTGGCTTTCTCCACCTATCATAATCCCCCCACCTGTTTGAGGCCAACCATTGGCCAATCGGAGACCACTATAAAGTTTTAGTTGAGATAGTTTAGGAAAAGAAATGGGGTGAAAAAATTGAGGTTAAAAAGGTAGAGAAGTTGAATGACAGCACTAAACTTAATGTCTCATCTGCAGTCTGTTCTGTGAGCATGAGAGTTGATTTGTAGGATATTTTGTAAAAATATTGAGGTTAAGACCTTCTAGGCTTATGCTTCTCAACTGGGGAGTCACTGATTTTCTCCACCTATCTATCTATCTATCTATCTATCTATCTCCATATCGCTGATGCCCGTTCCTTTTAGGAACTCCCTCAAGGGGACAGCTATAGCAAAAGTCTCCATAACAGGTGAACTCCAGTGCTGCTTCTTAGCCTTTTAGTGCCTCACCATTGACAGGCAGAGGGCAACTCTATTGCAGTGTTTCCAGAGGTTCCTACCCAGTGTTCTTACTGACTACTACCTAGTCTCAACATACTAAGTCTACCTAATTGTCGCACCTAAATGTTCCTGCTTACTACTTCTACCTAATATTCCAACCAACTACTCTCTGTTGCTGTTACTATTTTGCCAAAAGGCAGAGCTAATACATAGTGCTCACTGCAGGAAGATCTAGGATTATGAAGAATGGGTTGTATGAGTCAGGTGATGTCAAGTGTTATGCATGACAAGGAGAGATGTTAGTGGAGAGAATGCCGGCGGTCCACATGTGGGTAAGGCAGCTAGATAGCAGCAGCTCACTTGTTTCAGTTCAGCCTTAGGCCAATCAAAGACCCATAGATATGTCATTGACCCACTCACTTTAGTGTAGTAAGAGCTCCGAATTTTACTAGGTCGCATGCTATCAAGACTTATCAAACCATCTCTTTCTCTCTCATGGAGTAATACCTCTTTTCTTCAGTCCTAGTTTCCAACCCCCCTGGCAAATTCCCATCAGAAACTACGCTCCCCAGACAAACACAAGTCACACTCTTCTGCATGCATTCCAAACATCACCCATCTTCATAACACTATAAACACCATTTCAGCATATTCCAAAATAATGTCCACAGTGCAACTAGCATAATGATACCAAGCACTTACTTCTAAGTTGCCATGCACTTTCTGCACGTGGATGCACACGCAACATCACAACACTTTATGACATTTGGTCCTGGCTATTGGACTTGGCCAGCTTCCTGAGTGCAGAAGGAGGCTCATAGGATAAAAGGGATTCCTGTGTCAAGAAGTAAGTGGTATATATATATATATATATATATATATATATATATATATATATATATATATATATATATATA
>JAYMFT010054444.1:0-15135 GCA_038088735.1 Panulirus argus | reverse complement strand
ATATATATATATATATATATATATATATATATATATATGTGTGTGTGTGTGTGTGTGTGTGTGTGTGTGTGTGATGATTGCCCTTTGTGACAAGGCTACTGTGTGACAAGATGACCAGTTTGACGCAACGTTACGTCAGCTGGCAAATCATCCACGTTACGCTAAGGATCTTTTATATACTTTCTAGTTTGTATCGCTCTTTATTCACTCCTTGAATTTTTGGATGCCTAACGATTTTGAAATATACGTCGACTTTATCTCTTTTATTAATAGATTGGAAATATTTACTGAAGCCAATAAGGACAAAAAAAAAAAGAAGACGCAAAATTACTGTTATGTAGTTTAGGATCGTCCGAGGAGCAAATATGATTCCTGGAAATTTTTCGCTGAAGCGTTCGTTAACTAGGTCACTATTGACTATACTTAACAGTTCATATCATATTCATTTAAAAACAATATTTTTTACTCGTTAATCTGTTGTATGAATAGCAATAACTAGAAATAGATGAGAAATTCCTGTGTATATGATTCCATCCTTATGTACACAATATGGCCACTTAGAGGTTTGAAAATTGGCAGATTTTCTTGCATGTTTATCTACGCTGATTTACTACGTAAAGGTGGAGCTTTGGCCATATGCATAGTGAGGATCTGTGGGCCCTTTAAGGATCTTAATACAAGAAGTGTGTTACAGATTCTTCGCTTAGTGGATGTAGCTTGACGCTGGTAGCCTTAAATGACACTAGCAACCCAATCAACCAACCAGTCACTAGTGAGTCAGCCAGCAGTCAGGAATAACATCGTTGATCTCATCCTGAAATTTTCTAGCATCTGTATATCTAAAAATATCTATGATTACTTTGTTTAAGTATCGATGACATGTGTCAATGATTATTCAGTACCTTCCTCCTCAACTGTTCAGTCTCTTCACAAAAAAAAAAAATATATATGAGCTGCTGAAAACAAATGCAGCAACTTCTCGACTCTCGTGCGACGGATTCTTTGTGTCTCTTAATAAAACCTTTCGTACTACAACGCATCTCAGTTGCCCTGCTACACCGCACCTCAGTTGCCCTACTACAACGCATCTCAGTTATCCTGCTACAACGATTATCAATTGTCTCGCTATAATGGAAGGGAAAGAACAATCTGGCTTCCATACTGTAATGTTAGCACTGTTATGTGTGAATTCACGCGCGGGACAGTCCGGTTTCGAACCCTGGCAGCAGTACCGGAAGACCCACAGTCAACCAAGCTGTTGTTCATCCTCACCTCGGGGGTGGGTTAGTTGGTCGATAAATATCTAGTACCTAAAGGCCAGCAGCGTATATAAGTTTGTCATGATGACGGCATTCATTCGCCCGTACCGTTACAGTTTCCAAATAAAAGAGAAAACTATACAGTAAAACCAGAATGGCTTCGTTCTACAATTAATGGCAGGGTTGAGACAGTAGCGCTCCGAGCCTGGCTGGTCCCATGATAATGGGGCCAGTGCAGACCATCCGGCCTGCCTGGATGGATGGGGGCTGGAATAGGGATGGGGCGAGGTTGGGGCACGGGGTAAGGGGAGGGCGCGAGATATGACGTAAGTCTTTGTTTCGGAGGGAAAGTCATATGGACGGACATGACGTATGTATATACGTATATAACGTGTTGGAAAGTCGAATTATGTATTGGTGTGGCGAGCCGTTTTCGTTCGTGACGTAGCGACGACGAGTCTCGCTGGGACTACACACACACACACATGAAACGTTTCATATACACTCGTGTCGCTCTTCAGCCTATATGAATTCCATCTCTAACGTGATGTTCGTGAGGTTATGTGCTGTCCTACGCTACCAAAGGCAGATCGTGATATCAAAACACAATAATGATTGAACGCGGCTTAACCCAATTTTCTAAATCATTCGTTTCGACAGGTTTGATATGAAGAGTATCCATCTAAAGATTAAAGAAGATGGGATGAGGTATAGAGACCCATGCGTTTACAATCACCGCGGAGGAGATTAAAAAGCAAGACAATAAATAGAGAGGTAAAATTGATAAATTTCAGTATGCGCTAAAACCAGTGGCGGTAAGAGGAATAGGAAAATTAGAGTTGGTCACCATAGACTGAAGCTGAAGGAATAAATAACACAGTGAAGGATACACTGGAGTACGACATTATCAAAGAGGCAAAGCGACAGGGTATAATTTACACGGTTCTGACTTAACGCCCGAAGCGGAGCCTCAAAAACAACTGAAATATTAACGCATTCGCAAATGCTGAGTCTCGCGTGTTACTCGCCGTTCGGCAGCGAATACGTACGTGCTTGACATCACTGTAGTAGTGTCTCGAGTGCCATGCAAGCTATTGTAGACTATGTGGATGACAACTGCTAATAACAAGACACAAATGTATTGTTGTACGTGACTCAACGGAATCGTAGTAAATAAAACAACGTCTCTCTCTCTCTCTCTCTCTGGCGTGACAATCCTTCCTCCTCCAGCAACATGATTCTTTTTTTTTTGTCAGGGAGTCACTTGACATTTTTAACTGGCGTTCGGAGTCACTCGACGTCAGTGTCACGCCATTATAAACACGTCCTCGTCGCCACACTATCATAACAAGTAACGGTAATACATTCTTATAAAAGTATGATGATAATATAGGGATGAAAATGCTAGGCAAGTATGCACACTTGAACAGATATGTTACTAGCTCTAAGGAAATAACCCCCTACACGATTTTTGATGGTTAAAGAAAATAGGTTGCCTGTCGTGACTTTATAAAACATCACTGCCTCGGTGACCATACCACAAGATGGCAGTGTCACTAACGAAGACATTATTGAAGACAGTCTTTTAGAAGCCTGCTAACGATGTTAAAACAAAGCTCATAACACAGAAAGTGGAAAGCGGGTGTATGACGTTACAAGTCTCTCGTCTTCATTACCATCCACTAAAAAGCTCTGTGTACGTGCAAACCACTGTGTTAAGAACATGGTCATGTCGAAGTAGGGCTGACAACTGGCAGTAGCATATCAACTACTAATGTCATCACTAACAACCATGGAGCTGGAATGCAAACCACTTCAACATTCTTAAACGTAACGACTAATTCTCTATGATTTCGCAAACGTCAAGGGACAGTGTCTCTTTATCTATACTACGACTCCTCGTGTGTGTTTGATTTTCGACATTTGCATCTCCATGATCATCCTGCATTAATTATATGATCACCCGTTTGCCTTTCCTAGTCAACCACACGGTTATCAGGGTACAGATAAGAGTATCTCAAAATCCACCTACAACTACTGAGCTGTAAAAAAGTGACAGAAGTACTCACGTCTTGGTAAAAGCTGCTGATTTGTGAACGAACCAGTTTTATGGTTTGAAGCGTTGTTTTGAGATATCGCAGTACGTGGTACGAACAAGAAGGACAACTGCAGGTTTCGTGAAGTCGAATTCTCCGAGTCCGAATACTGGCACGAGTATCATACACTGTTTATACTTCTAATAGAGTTTATGGTCGTTAGTCATTGGTAATAAGTGCTTTATATTCCCTTCATTTTATCTCTAGGTTAGGTTAGGTCCTGAAGAACTAGATATGATACGTGAAATCTCAACTAAGAAAGTTTTAATGTACAATAAGAGCACGGGAGTTATTATATGTTTTAGAGTAGCTCATACCGAATGCTACATGTTAAGACCGAAAGGTCTTAACATTCCATGCAGCCTCTACAAAGACTGCTGCTTGACCAATCCAAGAACTCTTGGGTTTACCAAAAAATGCAGCGTCCGACGCATATTGTTTATCGACGCCTTCTTCATCGTAACAGTGCCGTTGGATTCATCCGGCCACTGTATCTGGGATTAACACATGTGCACGAACAGAGGGGGGCCGTATGTTTAGAGAAGTCAAGACGCCAGTGCTTGTTGACTTGCTTTATGAGTACAAAACTAGGACGGTGAAGACTGAGGTTTGGTGACGAATGGACACATCCAGTACCACGCAACGACAAGAGACAGGAAGTAAAGGCAGTTTCGTTTTGAAGGTACCCGTGTTGATTGATCCCTTGACAAAACATACACACCACAGATGTTCAGCATCTTCCAGGTATCTTCTGTGCTTTAAACTAGTGCACGCGCTAAAAGTTTTATCTAGAGCTTAGAATTTCCACTTCCTCATTCAACATACTCCTGTGGACGTCAAGCAGAAGTGACCATAACGTTTCAACAAATACCACGGTTATTTTCTTTTTTTTCCATGTTGGCTGAGATGGCACGGGCAGCTAAGACCGTAATAAAGGCCATCCCATTAACGATATATATATATGTGTGTGTATGTATACCCTAGCCTGGACCAGGTACCCATTTTATCGACCAATCCCTAGGGGTGGATGAACAGCTGGGTTGACTGTGGACCGACTGCCGTAACAAGGATCCCATCATATCCGCTCGACCTTGGGCGGCCAGTGAATGCGTCTCAGTCAGGAAAGATAACCGTTACACCATTAGTGATACGGTCTCGTAGCTCTCCCGAGGACTGGTATAAGCATTTGTCCATGATCAACATCCTCAAGAAAATTGTCACGGGTGGGTGCCTCCCTGTGCAACCTATGTGATTCTGAAACGAGCTAATGGCTACCTTCCCTGTTAAACTCATGCTAAATTCCATGAAGTCTTCTAGCTTTACCTCATCCGACTATGTGTTTAAGGATCAGGTTCAAAACAATGACTGACAAGAAGAGACGACCCGGATCTCTTAGGCTGCAACGAACTGGTCACCTACAGCAGAAAAAAGGCATGGGGGCCGGGAAGAGACGTGGTTTCCCTCCCAGGCGGAGACAGAAGAGGAGTGCCGCAACGTGCTGCTTATGCATGTACTCCCGTACTTTTTTTTTTTTTATACGTTGGAGGCTCCAGTCATGGACAAAAGTCCACATCGAGGCTGGGCCTTTACTGATATATAGAGAGTTTAATGAGAGAAAAAAAAAAGTGAAGGAAAAAAAATGAAGAGATAAGGAAATGTATTTACGAATTTTGAAGAAAGTGAAAAACCGGTCTTTTAAAATGTGCCAGGTCGCAGTTACTGGGAGAGACATGAGAGGGTAGAAAGCTCCAAAGCTTCGAGGTGTACGGAAAGAAATACTTATCAAAACGGCCCACCTCTGATTACCGATGGCCTCACAGTAATCATGTGACGCAGCAGCTTGCCGAGTCTGGCGTGATCTAACTAATGGTGGGGGCACACAAGCGGCCAGCCCTCGGGAGCAAAAACCAAAGTAGTACCTATAGAAGACGGAAAGTGGACCATCATTGCGGCGCAAAGCAAGGGGTCAAGTTTTGAAGTTAGCCAATGCAAGCTGAACGCTTTCGACTCAACTCTGTCAAGTAAGAATAGTAAGAGCAGTTTTCCGTAAAGGAAGGATCAATCCTTTGTATAAAATGAGCAACTGTTCGGACGAAACGAAATTTCGACATCTACATAGGACTCCCAGTTTCTTAGAGGCAGACTTGTCTTTATCCGTATTGTGGGGTTTCCTGTATACTGTGGATGTTACAGTAATAACAAATATGTTCGTTGAGTCAATAGGTGGAATTACAGAACCGTCGAAGGAGAAAGTTGTGAGGAATTTACAATAAAAAATGAGCAGAAATGGGTCTTGGAGGCATTAAACTTAACCAAATCTAGTCTACCCCACTGATATATCCTGTGCAAGTCAAGAGTTTATTGATGAAGTTGTGCCGAGACGACATGCAGAGTGAGTGAAAGAAGTAGCAGAACTGAAGGATGTGGAGGAATGCAGTATTGAGTCGTCTGCGTATGAATGTATTTGGTTATTTGTAAAAGAAAGGAAATCGTTGATAAAAGGGAGAAAAAGTGTAGGAGACAGGAGAGAACCCTGAGGGACACCACGGCGACAGATCGCACCCCAGCTTACCGGAGCAGTGACACATCCTCCACAAATTCAGCATGACTTCCCTGCCGTGATCATATCCGCTGTGCCACACATACCAAAATATCACTTCAGCACCACCACAGCATGCTTGGGTTATCACAATAATACTTAACATTTTACCACAGTTCAATCATTACGTTATCACAATAATACTTAACATTAACACAGCTTAGCAACAAGCAACACTTAACATTGACACATCCTAGCCACAAAAGCAACATTACCAACTTAACACTGACACAGCTTAGCAACAGAAAACATCATTTCCAACTAAACATTAACTCAGCCTAGCTACAACAACAACATTACCACAACAATACATAAAACTACTGCAATATGAACTTAATACATCTCTACATCAAAATAACATTATCTAACTTTACCACAGTGTTATCAGTACATTAACATAACAATGCTACAGCATTACCAAAACATTACCAACATGACATTAGCACCACACGAACACCATAAGACTATCACAACATTTCCAAAGTATTACCACATCACCAGCACACCACCGCTACAACATTACCACAACACTGCCTATGCCATAATAATACCAAAACATTACCTCAACATTGCCCAAACTACCACAATATTACATCATTACCCTGGCAATTCTATATAACATTATCACAACATCACCACAAAATTGCAATAAAATTACACCACAACATTACTACAATTGCCTTAAAATTACACCACAACAATACCCAAACATTAACACAACACTGCCACAATATTTCTGCAGCATCACCAAGACATATCCACATTACCAAGGCATTACCACATTTCCACCACAACATTAGCACAGTTTCATCACCAAAACACAACAGGTAATTATAATAGAATAGCAATATTCACTCAACATTATAACATACACATACCACAGCATTACCACAAGAGTACAACCTACAGTATTACCACTAAATTACCGTAACGTTAACACCACAATAACACCACAACATGACCATAACATTACTAAAATATTACTGCATAACCAAAGCATTACTACATCACATCATACAACAATACTGCAGTATTTCCATACCAGTTCTACAATATTACCACAACATTACCCCAGATATGATGCATGACCACAACATTACAAAACATCAGTACAACATTACAACAACAACGTTACTAAGAACTTACCATTATATTATCATAATGCTACCTCAACATTAAAACATCACAGTATCGTTATAACATTACCACAACAAGGCCAACACAACAATAGCACAACGCTACCACCACAATATCAACGTAACATCTATCACAAAAACATGAACATCACAACATCGCTTCAGCTTTACTACACTGCCTCAAAACAAGCATGACACTACCACACACACCGTATGATTACCCGTTTGTGCTGAACACGTGGGGGCCAATCTCTCGAACGTCCTCTGCTGTCATACACCATTTATGAACTTAAACAAAAAATACGAATACAAAGGAATTCAAACAACAACAAACCACTGGGTCATTTCGAGGCTATTTGTGGTAGTAGAAGAGATCAGAAACTTATAGATTAATGTGGTAAAGTTAAAAGAATACAGATTTTTTTTTTATTTGGGCCAATAACACCGGCAAAGTTTTTTGTACGCCCCATGCTCAACCTTTGAGCGGTAGCGCAAAAGGATCACAGGGGTCACAGAGGGTCTTAGTCAGACCCCAATGGGTTTATATTCGATAATACAACCTGAAAATTGTCAGTGTAACCAATGTAAGCCGTGGACTTGAAGCGAAATATTTATCAAATCTACTGGTAAACGTATCTATAGCACTCTTTCAACAATTCTAAGCAGCGAGTCGTTCCAGTGTAAACAATCCTGTTGAAGAAAAATAACTTAGCAGCCTCTTTTGAGGTAAAACGTTTGACCACGAGTTTGTATCCATTACTGCGAGCGGAATCAGAAGAACCAAACCTTAAGTAACTTGATATATCAAAATTATCAAAGCTTTTGATAATTTCTTTTATACTTTTATTAAATAACCTCTTAAACTTCAACTTTCTAAGCTAAATAGTTTCAAGTAGCTTAACCTGCTCTCGTAAGATTTGAATCATCTTGGTAGCTCGACGCTAGGTACCCATTTGTGGACCAGCCACGAGAGGAAGATGAACATCTGCGTTGGCCGTGGGTCGTCTGCTGCACACAGGATTGGAATCCATGTGGGCCCATGCTGACTCGTGGCCAGTAACGCTAATCATCACACCAAGAGGGGTCGTGTGTGGGTGTGTGTGTGTGATGACAATCATAACAAGTCATGACTACCCACCACACTACAGAGTTAGGTTTGGTCTGCTATAACTGCTCACCTCACTTGTTTTGCAGCATCCTTTTACCTTCATTACTAGATCTGACTATTAGTCCCATGATGTTTGTAGTTTATAAGAGGATCTTCTGCTAGCAGGACAATAAAGGCCTCGTCCTCGACGGTAAGATAATAATTTTACTCATTTTACAGTGTGTGGGAAAACATAATCATCATCTGGCGCTTCTGGCTGGGATGGGAACCTTCCATTTCCTCAGTCCCCTCCTGACGATATATATATATATATATATATATATATATATATATATATATATATGCAGGTCCAATTCATTTATAACCTCTGCCTCAGCAACACTGTCAGGGAGCGTGGCCCACTGTTGCAGGACTCTCATATAAATAAATAAAACCTACAACGCTTTCGAGTTCTTGGGGAACTCAACCAACGGGAAATGTACTGGTGTACATTCCAAGTACCCTGGTAGAGCAGCTTATGAACACCAAGATGGTCACTCGATTCATCACCACTTTTGTCTTGTTTTTGCTACTAATGCTTACAATGAATAGTCCCTGAGTATGATTTCCCTGCTTGAAACGGTTTACATTAAGCAAATCCTAAAGGACACATTTACCATTGTTCGTGCCATTAAAGCGCTAACAATGCATACAGTCGACCAGAATTCAGTATGTTGCAATACAGTTTTGTGCTTCGAATGAAAACTAACAATGCGGAGTTTGTTACAGTTCAGGGTTGCAGAGCGTTTCATTTTCCTAGAGTGAGTAACAGGTTGAGCGTCCGTTTGACGTAATATGCGGCCTGTTTGACACTCCCTCTTAAGTCAACTAACGGCCGTGATAAGTCTCTTTCTCTCCTACTCTCCCACAGTTCATCTACCTCTCCTCTCATCCCTCTTTTTCGTTAATCTGATCACTTCTCTTCCTTCCCTCTAATCACCCTCGATATCTCAATTTTGGATGCAGTCAGTATGATACCGTGGCAGTGGTAGTGGTAATTATAATTTCTTTACCCCTACGTAGCAGTACGGGGAGCACAGCAGAACTAGATGCAGAGACAGCAAAAAAAGTATGCAGTTTTGAGACGAATTATGGAAGTGTTTGGTCTGTCAGGAGGATAATATGCAGGATGTGGTGGTTCCCCCGTCCAAGCACCAGAACCTTAGACTGTTAATGAGGAGCAACTAGGTGGGGAGGGAAATTTTCCTAGAATGAGTAAGAGACCGGAAAATGTTACTGGGAAGACAAAGTGAATATAAGAGGGATCAAGCAAAAGAACACAGTTGGCATGTGCTAGGCAGTTACGAACATAAGAGAACATGACCAATGTGCTCCAAATAGTAACAGCAGAGTAACAACTAAGCGTTTCCTCGTCTGTCATATACGACAAGAGCAAGCGATTCGTTTTCTGATGAAGATGGAACGAGGAGACCTAGCATGGAGTCGAAATAGATTCTCCTCGCAAAAATCTTCTTGAACCTGCTGTTCATATTTGCACCAACAACATATGCCAGTAACGTCGTAAGGAACTTTTAGAGCATACATGTAGCAAATCCTTTACGCAGCAAGCGTTTTGCCTCATGACAGATTTCTGTGTATTTACCTACATACCTTAAGTAGATCTAAATAGTTTTTATTTTCTTTTTTGATATGAACAATTTCAATGCTATTGTTTGGCATCAGCCAAATGATTATTCGAACTTTCGTTGTAGTTAGGCTTGCCAACTGCCTCTATGTAGTCGAAGCATGCCTTTCTTTCATCATATTTCACCAGATGTAAATAATCACTGGACATAACCGGGAACAGACAGACCTTCCTCTTTCACTGTCGTTAATAACGTCTGAAACTAAGCTAGTACGTAAGTCCTCGTAGCTGGGTAAATGTTAATGTCATTAGCAAGATATCACTTCAGACATCTCGTTCAGACAGAGGTCATGCAATGAAACAGAAAGAAATTGAAGAAACTGATAACAGAAAGGGAAAAAAATCTCGTAAGTCTTAAACGGCTAACGAGCTGCAAGACTTATTTCGTGTAACTGAAGACGTCACAACAGATGCTGAGATGTATGCGACCTAACTCAACGAAGACTTCGTGTGCTACGCTATTCAGACTTAACAAAACCCTCAGAAAAAAAAAAAATTTCTCCTGCCTGCCAACATTTGAACATTTTCTTGGTCAGTACTTGACACAGATGAGACGCACTTCTCACACCAAAGAACCCTTCCTTTCGACCGGTGTTCGGGGACTCATCATAGAGACCACGCATGAACAGAGATCAGCAAATGTCAGCCAACGATCAGATACACTTGACCAAAATGTCATGCATGACTGGCTATCGGCAAGACAAGCATATCCTTCCGTGGCACAGGAGAAATACTACAGTAGTAGTTACAGGATTAAGTCTGCCAGTTGTATCTATCCTAAGTCAGCAGCACACCCTAACGCAACAGATCAGAGATGGCTACTCCTTTGACAGAAAGAAAGCGTTCGTGGTCTTTGAACTATCTTGTACAATGGAAAAAGGTGTTAAAGGTTAAAGAGTTCGTGGATATAACTTGAAGCTGACGGCGTTTTTAGTCCAAATAAACATAAGTAGAGGCAGATGACTGAAAATCTACACAAAAAAGAAGATGCTCTTATTCCACCTACACAAGGTGCACTCTATCATGCCATGATATTTGAGGCAGGATGATAAGAAACCACGACAGAGATTGCCGTCTGTAACCAAGTACGGCTGGCAGGCGAGAGCGGAGACGGACACATTGGAGTAAACAGTTTCGCCACCCCTGAGGGAGTCATTGGCGATGTTTAGTGTGGAGGTATTAAGCTGAGGTGTACAGTACACCAATGCGCACATACATGTCTAAAGTATGTGAGATGTACAGACGTAATGTGAAGGTGTCTACAGTTGGGGAGGACGCCTAAGAAAACTGTGGCGCCCTGTGACGTCGAGCGTTGCGAAGGAAGACGAAACACATGACAGGGGTGGGCATGGCAGGGTCACGGGGTTCAAGCGGCATCCGAACGGATGTTGTCTTTGTATGAGGACGCCTCATGACTGGGGCAGCTGACGTGAGAACCCAACTTAATGGTCACAAAAGTGGCATGAACATATCCATACATCGGTAAAGCCGTCATTTTATTTATATAAATGATGTTAATGAACCTTGAAAGGTGTTGATGTGCCAGAAAACTGAATAAGTAGTGTAATTAATTAGCCGTGGTGCATTGGTTGCTCAATGGCACATACGTAAAGCCTCATTAAATGCGTTTGTACTCATTTCCCTCCTTGGTGTTGGGACATATTACGTAAAATATGTTCATAACGTCACTTCTGGGATTTCCCGCAGTGATCTGTTAATTTAGACCACACTAAGGATATTTATGGACCTTGTTTGCTTTGGTCCTGAACCATCACCCGCGGGTGTTGGACCTCCTGCCGTTGCTACCTGACCAGCACCAACGTCCTAGCGGCCTTCCAATGTTCGACCTTAATCAAATTCCGCTACTCAGTAGCTCACTACCAGTCCACGGGCGTTGCTAGACATTATTCTTAGCGTGATTCCCAACTGAATCACTACGCAACTGACATTCTCTCTCTCTCTCTCTCTCTCTCTCTCTGGCTCGCTGCGCGCGCGCACACACACACACACACACACACACACACTGTGTCTGTATACGTGCTTCTATATGGATTCTGGGTGTAATAGGGAGTCAACATTGTTCCTAACCTATCGCTAGGGATAAACTGTCTGCTGGCAAACAACAGAATAGCTTTCAAGTATATGGATATGGAAATATCTAACAAGCTGCTCATACCTCACAAGAGGTCAAAACTAGAATATGCTTTCCAAGTTTGGTTACCACACTTAAAAAAAGCACAAAGAGTTAGTAGAGATGGTCTGGAGGAAGGCAACAAAGATGATACCAGAATTGTGAGAACTGAGGTACAGGGAGAGGCTAGAAGCCTTAAATTTGCCTAACACAGAAGAAAAAAGAATGAGGGGTAACCTGATCACAACCTTTCAGTTTTTAATTCAGACTGATGATGTAGACAGTCAACAGCTCTTCTAAAGATGTAGCCACAGAGGATGTAGCAATGAATGAAACAAAAAACTTATCAGAAACGATGAAGAATTACTCTTAAAGTATAATATTAGTGGATGACAGGGATAGAATGAACGAGGATGTGGTAAATATGGACAACATACTAAAGCCTAAATGGTTATGCGGTAGTAGATTATGAATGTATGTGTGAAATACTTAGAAAAACAGATGGATTTATATGTAGCATTTATGGATCTGAAGAAGGCATATGAAACGTCTGGGGTAAACCATGGAAAGGTCTGTGGAGCCTGGATGTGGATAGGGAGCTGTGGTTTCGATGCATTACACATGACAGCTAGAGACTGATTGAGAGTGATTGTTGCCTTTTTTTCGTCTGTTTCCTGGCGCTACTTCGCTGACGCTGTTTCCTGTGGGGCGGGGTGGCACCAGGAATGGACAGAGGCGAGCAAGTATGCATATGTACATGTGTATATGCATATAAGCATGTGTATGTATTTGTATGTATATATGTATATGTTGATATGTATATGTATATATTGTGCATATATGTGCGTGTATGTATATAGGTCTGTATATGAGTGGATGGGTCTTCGTCTGTTTCCTAACACTACCTTGCTGACGCGGGAAACAGCGATCAAGTATAATTAAAAAAGAAAAATAATATATACTGGTGTGTATGTGTGTTTGTGTATGTATGTAAACATGTATGTAGATATGTATGTATGTATGTGTGTGTGTGTGTGTGTGTGTGTGTGTGTGTGTGTGTGTGTGTGTGTGTGAACATTCTTGCTTGCTTCCTAACTTACGGCATCATTTGTTCACTGTCGTCATTTACATGGTGGAGACGGTCTTCCTCGGGGACATCCCGGGTGTAGGACTCAGCGTTTTTATTTACACTTCTCACGCTACCAAACACAACCATCCTCAGGAGTATGAGTGGGTTTTACGCAGGGCTCACCCCGCCAGGTGGACACCCCTTCCCATAAGCTTAGTTTCCTAATGGTTCGTAATGATGATCAGGAGCAGAGAGGGTCGGGTGATAGTAACGTCAGTAGAAGATAGGTATTGGAAGTTGGGTTTTAAAGTGGAGGTGAAGCCTCCTGTCACAGGTAGGTCACGAGTTTCAAGGGCAGGTAGTTTAAAAGTAGAAATCTAGAGTAAGAGGAGAGGTTGACGGGTCCAGGGAAGTGTATTGAGCAGTGGTTCCCAATCTGGTTGGCACAATACCACTCCCCTCAGGGGAGGAGATTTTTAAACTGAGTGCAGGGCGTGGGTCCGTTAACACATGAGTAAGTAAAGTTGACATCAAGAGTTGACGAGGAAGAATTTAAGCATAAACAAGAGGAGGTTGTGAGGAAGTGATGGACAGTTCCTAATCCGAGAGGAGGTTGTCAGGGCTGGTCAAGACGTTAACTGAAACACAAACTATAAACAAATCCAAGACCTCGACTGTGGTGCTAATATTGAACACACTTGGCTCACGCGCATCATCAAAGCAATATGAGAGGCTTCAGTTGTCTTTCGAAGGACACTGTGTATAGAGCACAATTCTTAGCTTTGCTTAGCAACAACATTACTACATACACATCCCCAGTCTGCCCGGGAGTACGTAAATAAAGCACCCAAATTACGTATACAGCAATCCATCCAAACACTCTAGTCAAACCTACACGAAACGTACACTTGTAGTCTCGACAGTTATCTATCGTTTCTCTACTGCACCCGTCCAACCCCCGTCTTCCTGCCCTCACAAACCAATCAGTGCAGAAGAAGAAGGTGCCTTCCTTACGACGGTGATGTTAACCTCGAGCACCAGCATGATTCAGTCTCCCGGAATGCTATATTTACACTTCATAAAACAACACCTTAACTAGCACTAGTGCTTCTTTTTTACAATGATCTCATTTATCATTCTTCCCGAGGCATTTATATATGGCTAATAGACATATGATGATACACCGTTAGGCCGCCTGCCACTTTTGTTGGGCATGAACAGCTGGGGTTCTATTCCCACAGAGCAACTGGCGAGAGCAAATACTTCTTGAAATGATGAAATCTCTGTCTCTCTGCCCGGCCACCCAGCACCGCCTAGCAAACTTCTGCAACTTAGTGCATGACGGCCGCAGTCGTCAGCCACTTCCCTTCAGCAGATACATTGGTATTCATAGTAGACAGGGGCGACGAGGGGAAGGGCTGATCCTGTACGCAGTGCATGAGGGTCAAGAGTTAAGGAGTTTCCCGAGTAAGACCCCCGAACTACAGCCTGTGGGTGGACCTTCCCCATGCGGGCCAGCGGACTAACGCCGTGTTTTCTGTGTACAGCTGTACCCCAGCTACTTTCTCTGTGGTCCTACGGGGAAGTGGGTCCACATTAACAATTCGTAGAGGTCTTCCAAGCCCCGGGTACAGAGATGACGCTGGGATCCTATTCATCTGTAGGGCCCCCACACGCCAGCTATTTGCATTTCAGACATGAGTTCGTTCGAGACAAGGAAGCTAGATTAGCGGTTCGGGAGGCTGTGCGGGCCACAGTGCTCTCTAGGCTATTGGGGGGAGGAGGTGTGTGAATATACCCAGGTATCACCACAGGTAGGCAGTCAGGCAGTTGACTCGCATAGACCCACTGTCGCTCCACATCACTACAACCCTATCCTACACTTCCTCTAAATAAATAAATGCGCGGGGGGGGGGCACTAAAAGTCTAGTGTGTGTCTTTTAACGTCCGAGTGGCCCAGGTGGCCGGGCGCCCTGCCCGGGGTTCGGCTCCGACCCGCGATGTATATATATATGTATATATATATATATATATATATATCCCAGGGGATAGG
>JAYMFT010054433.1:0-15135 GCA_038088735.1 Panulirus argus | reverse complement strand
TTACAGTAATAGAGAATTTGACGGTAATATAGCAGTGACATACTGTGGTAATGAAGATATGACCATATGTTCTGTAGCAGAGTAGTGAAGATATATCCACTGTTACTGTGTTACTGAAGCTATGCCTACACGTTCTGTTGTGGGGTAATGAAAATACATCCACTGGTACTGTGGTAGAAAAGCTATATCTATTAATTCTGTGCTGCTGGAGATATGTCCACTAGTAATGTGGTAGTAAAACTATACCTACTAATTCTGTGGTAGGGTTGTGAAGATATACCTTCTGATACTGTGGTAGTAAAGCTATGGGCCCCACACCACACTCCCAACAACCCTCCTCCTCACCACACTCCCAACAAGCCTCATCTTCACCACACTCTGAACAACTCTCCTCCTCGCCACACTCCCATCAACCCTCCTTCTCACCACACTCCCAACAACCCTCCTCCTCACCACACTCCCAACAACCCTCCTCCTCACCACAATCCCATCAGCCCTTCCCTTTTCACACTCCCAACAACCCTCCTCCTCACCACTCTCCCAATAACCCTGCTCCTCACAGCACTCCCAACAACCCTCCTATTCACCACACTCCCAAAAATCCCCTCCTCAAAACACTCCCAACAACCCTCCTCCTCACCACATTCCCAACGACCCTCCTTCTCACCACACTCTCAACAACCCTCCTCCTCACCACATTTACAAGAACTCTTCTCCTCACAACACTCCCCCAACCCTATTCCTCACCACACTCCCAACAACTCTCCTTCTCACCACACTCCCAACAACCATTCCCCTTAACAAACTCCCGCCAACTCTCCTTCTCACCATATTCACAATAACCCTTCTCCCAACCACACCCAACAACCCTCCTCCTCACAACACTCCCAACAACACTCCTCCTCACCACACACCCAACAACCCTCCTCCTCACTATGCTCCCAACAACCCACCTCCTTACTACACTCCCAACAAGCCTCCTTCTCACAGCACTTCCAACAACCCTCCTCACCACACTCCCAACAACCCTCCTCCTGACCACACTCCCAACAACCCGTCTCCTCACCACACTCCCAACAACACTACTTCTCACCACACTCCCAACAACCCTCCTCACCACACATCCAACAACCCTCCTCCTCACCACACTCAAAATGAACCTCCTCACCACACTCACTACAACCATCCTCCTCACAACACTCCCAGGAACCCTTCTTCTAACCTCACTCCCACCATTCCTCCTTCTCACCACACTCCCACCAACCCTCCTCTTCACCACACACCCAACAACCATCCTATTAACCACACTCCCAAAATCCCTCCTCCTCATCACACTCCCAACAACACTCCTCCTCACCACACTCTGAACAATTTTCCTCCTCGCCACACTCCCAACAACTCTCCTTCTCACCACACTTCCAACAACCCTCCTACTCACAACACTCCTAAAAACCCTCCTCTTCACCACACTCCCAACAACTCTCCTCACCACACTCCCATCAACCCTTCCCTTTTCACACTCCCAATAACCCTCCTCCTCACCACTCTCCCAACAACCCTGTTCCTCACAACACTCCCAACAACCTTCCTTCTCACCACACTCCCAAAAATCCCCTCCTCAAAACACTCCCAGCAACCTTCCTCCTCACCACATTCTCAACAACCCTCCTTCTCACCACATTCCCAACAACCCTCCTTCTCACCACACTCCCAACAACCCTTCTCCTCAACACACTCCCACCAACCCTTTTCCTCAGCACACTCCCAACAACGATCCTCCTAACCACACTTACAAGAACCCTCCTCCTCACAACACTCCCCCAACCCTATTCCTCACCGCACTCCCAACAACCCACCTTTTCACCACACTCCTAACGACCATTCCCTTCAACAAACTCCCACCAACTCTCCTCCTCACCAACTCACAACAACCCTTCTCCCAACCACACCCCTAACAACCCTCCTCCTCACAGCATTCCCAACAACACTCCTCCTCACCACACAACCAACAACCCTCCTCCTCACCACGCTCCCAACAACCCACCTCCTTATTACACTCTCAATAAGCCTCCTCCTCACAACACTCCCAACAACCCTCCACACCACACTCCTAACAACCCTTCTAACCACACTCCTAACAACCCGTCTCCTAACCACACTCCCAACAACCCTCCTCACCACACTCCAAACAACACTGCTTCTCACCACACTCCCAACAACCCTCCTCCTGTACACACTCCCAACAACTCTCCTTTTCACCATACTCCCACCAACCCTCCTCCTCACCACACACCCAACAACCCTCCTCCTCACCACACTCAAAATAAACCTCCTCCTCACCACACTCACAACAACCATCCTCTTCACAACACTCCCAGGAACACTTCTCCTCACCTCACTCCCACCAATCCTCCTTCTCACCACACTCCTTCCAACCCTCCTCCTCACCACACACCCAACAACCATACTATTAACCACACTCCCAAAAACCCTCCTCATCACACTGCCACCAACCCTCCTCCTCACAACACTCCCAGAAACCCTCCTCCTTACCGTCCTCCCAACAACTCCTCTCCTCACCACACTCCCAACAACCCCCTCCTCACCACACTCCTAACAACCCTCCTCCTCACCACACTGCCAACAATCCTCCTTCTCACAACACTCTCAACAACCGTCCTCTTCACCACACTCCCAACAACCGTCCTCGTCACCACACTCCCAGCAACCATCCTTCTCACCACACTCCCAACAAACCTCCTACTAACAAAACTCCCAACAACCCTCCTCCTCACCACACTCCCAACAATCCTCCTCTTCAACACACCCCTGACATCCCTTCTCCTCATCACTCTCCCACCAACCCTCCTTATCACCACACTACAAACAACCCTCCTCACCACAATCCCAACAACGCTCCTTCTCCCCACACTTCCAAACACTTTCCTCCTCACCAAACTCCCAACAACCCTCCTCCTCACAACACTACAAACAATCCTCCTTCTCAACACACTCCCACCAATCCTCCTCTTCACCACACTCCCAACAACCCTACTCCTCACAACGTTCCCAACAAGCCTCCTCATCACCACATTCCCAACAACCCTCCTCCTCACCAGACTCACAACAACTCTCCTTCTCTCCATAGTACCAAGAACCCTCCTCCTCTCCACACTCCCAAAAACCCTCCTCACCACTCCCAACAACACTACTTCTCACC
The DNA here is from genome assembly GCA_038088735.1 of Panulirus argus. Taxonomy (NCBI): domain Eukaryota; kingdom Metazoa; phylum Arthropoda; class Malacostraca; order Decapoda; family Palinuridae; genus Panulirus; species Panulirus argus. Next base: position 11,915 of record JAYMFT010054433.1, on the reverse strand, counting down.
ACATTCCCAAAAACCCTCCTCCTCACCACACTAATAACAACCCTCTTTCTCACCGCACTCCCAACAACCATCCTCTTCACCAAGCTCCCAACAACCTTCCTCCTCACCACACTCCCAGCAACCATCCTTTTCACTATACTCCCAACAATCCTCCTACTCACAAAACTCCCAACAAGCCTCCTCCTCACCACATTCCCAACAACCCTCCTCCTCACCAGACTCACAACAACTCTCCTCCTCTCCATAGTACCAAGAACCCTCCTCCTCTCCACACTCCCAACAACCCTCCTCACCACTCCCAACAACACTACTTCTCTCCACATTCCCAAAAACACTCCTCCTCACCACACTAATAACAACCCTCTTTCTCACCACACTCCCAACAACCATCCTCTTCACCAAGCTCCCAACAACCCTCCTCCTCACCACACTCCCAACAACCATCCTTCTCGCCATACTCCCAACAATCCTCATACTCACAAAACTCCCAACAACCCTCCTCCTCACCACACTCTCAACAACCCTCCTCTTCACCACACTCCCGACAACCCTCCTCCTCACCACACTCTCACCATCCCTCATTATCACCACAATACAAACAACCCTCCTCACCACACTCCCAACAAGACCCCTTCTCATCACACTTCTAAACACCCTACTCCTCACCACACTCTATACAACCCTCCTCCTCACAACACTACAAACAACCCCCCTTCTCAACAGACTCCCACCAACCCTCTTCTTCACCACACTCCAAACATCTCTACTCCTCACCACGCTCCCAACAACCCTCCTCCTCACCACACTCACAAGAACCCTTCTCCTGACAACATTCATACCAACCCTATTCCTCATCACACTCCCAACAACCCTCCTTCTCACCACACTCCCAACAACCCTCCTCTTCACAACACTCCCAGCAAACCTCCTTCTCACCACACCCCCAACAACCCTCCTTCTCACAACACTCCCACCAACCCTCCTCCTCACCACATTCATAAGAACCTTCTTCTCACCACACCCCCAACAACCCTCCTCCTCACCATACCCCCACCAACACTCCTACTCATCACATCCCCAACAGCCCTCCTCCTCAACACGCTCGCAGCAGCCCTCCTCCTCACTACACTCCCAAGAAGCCTCCTCCTCACAACACTCCCAACAAGCCTCCTCCTCACAACAAACCTAACAACATTACTTCTCACCACACCCCCAACAACCCTCCTTCTCACCACACTCCTAACAACCCACCTTCTTACCACACTCCCAACAACCCTCCTTGTCACCACACACCCAACAACCCTCCTCCTCACCACTCTCTCAACAACTCTCCTCCTCACCACACTACTAAAAACCCTCCTAATTACAACACTCCCAACAACCCTCCTCACCACACTCACAACATCCCTCCTCCTCACAACACTCCCACCAACCCTCCTCCTCACCATACTCCCAACGACCCTCCTTCTTACCACACACCCAACAACCCTCCCTCTCATCACTCTCCGAACAGCCCTCCTGCCTCCCACACTCCCAGCAACCATCCTTCTCACCACACACCCAACAACCCTCCTCCTGACACCGCTCTCAACAACCCTCCTCCTCACCACACTCCCAAAAACCCTCCTCCTCACAACACTCTCAACAAAACTCCTCACCACACTTCCAACAACCCTTCTCCCCACACTCCCAAAAACCCTCCTTCTCACAACATTCACAACAACCCTCCTCCTCACAACACTCCCACCAACCCTCTTCCTCACCACACACCCAACAACCATCCTATTAACCACACTCCCTACAACCCTCCTCCTCACCACACTACCACCAACCCTCCTCCTCACCACACAGCCAACAACCATCCTGTTAACCACACTCCCAACAACCCTCCTCCTCCCCACAATCCCAACACCCCTCCTCCTCACCACACTCACAAGAACGCTCCTCCTCACCACAGTCTCACCAACCCTCATTATCACCACACTACAAACAACCCTCCTCACCACATTCCCAACAACACTCCTTCTCACCACACTTCTAAACACCCTCCTCCTCATAACACTCCCAAGAACCCTCCTCATCATAACACTAGAAACAAGTCTCCTTCTCGACACACTCCCAGCAACCCTCCTCTTCACCACATTCCCAACATCCGTACTCCTCACCACGCTCCAAACAACATTCCTCCTCACCACACTCACAAGAACCCTTCTCCTGACAACACTCCCACCAACCCTACTCCTCATCACACTCCCAACAACCCTCCTTCTCACAACACTCCCAACAACCCTCCTTCTCACCACACTCTCAAGAACCTTCTTCTCACCACAACCCCAACAACCCTCCTCCTCACCACACTCCCACCAACACTCCTCCTCATCACACCTCCAACAGCCCTCCTCCTCAGCACGCTCGCAGCAACCCTCCTACTCACTACACTGCCAACAATCCTCCTCCTCACAACACTCCCAACAACGCTACTTCTCACCACACTCCCAACAAGCCTCCTCCTCACAACAAACCTAAGAACATTACTTCTCACCACATCCCAACGACCCTCCTTCTCACCACACTCCCAACAACCCTCCTTCTTACCAGACTCCCAACAACCCTCCTTTTCACCACACACCCAACAGCCCTCCTCCTCACCACGCTCTAAATAACCCTCCTACTCACCACACTACTAAAAACCCTCCTAATCACAACACTGCCAAGAACCCTCCTCCTAGCCACACTCACAACAACCCTCCTCCTCACAACACTCCCACCGACCCTCCTCCTCACTATACTCCCAACGACCCTCCATACCACACTCCCAACAGCCCTCCTTCTCACCACACACCCGACAACCCTCCTCCTGACGACGCTCTCAACACCCTCCTCCTCACCACACTCCCAACAACCTTTCCCCTCCCCACACTCCCAAAAACTCTCCTCCTCACCACACTCACAACAACCGTCCTCCTCACAACACTCCCATCAACACTCATACCTCACTCCCAACAACTCTTCATCTCACCACACTCTCTACAACCCTCCTCCTCACCACACTCCCACCAACCTTCCTCCTCACCACACACCCAGCAACCATCCTATTAACCACACTCTCTACAACCATCCTCCTCACCACACTCCCACCAACCCTCCTTCTCGCCACACACCCAACAACCATCCTATTAACCACACTCCCAACAACCTTCCTCCTCCCCACACCCCCAAAAAACCTCCTCCTCACCACACTCCCAACAACCCTCCTCTTCACAACACTCCCACCAACCCTCCTCACCTCACTTCCAACAACCCTTCATCTCACCACATTCTCTACAACCCTCCTCTTCACCACACTCCGACCAACCCTCCTCCTCACCACACACCTAACAACCATCTTATTAACCACACTCCCAACAACCCTCCTCCTCACCACACTCCCAACACCCTCCTCACCACACTCCCAACAACTCTACTTCTCACCACAAGCCCAACTACCCTCCTCCGCACCACACTCCCAGCATCCCTCCTCCAAGCACACTCCCAACCATCCTCCTGACCACACTCCCAACAACCCTCCTTCCCACTACACACTCAACAACCCTCCTCCTCACCACGCTCTCAACAACCGTCCTCCTCACCACACTACCAAAAACCCTCTTCCTCACAACACTCCCAACAACCCTCCTCCTCACAACACTCCCACTAACTCTCCTCCTCACCATACTCCCAATAACCCTCCTTCTTACCACACTCCCAATAACCCTCCTTCTCAGCAGTCTCTCAACAACCCTCCTACTGACCACATTCCCAACGACCCTCCTTCTCACCACACATCCAACAACCCTCCTCCTGACAATACTTTCAACAATCCTCCTCCTCACCACACTCCCAAAAACCCTCCTCTCACAACACCCTCAAGAACCCTCCTCCTCACCACACTTACAACAACCCTCCTCTTCCCCAAACTCCCAAAAACCCTTGTCCTCACCACGCTCACAACAACCCTCCTCACAACACTCCCACCAACCCTCCTCACCTCACTCCCAACAACCCTTCATCTCACCACACTCTCCACATCCCTCTTCCTCATCACACTCTCACCAACCATCCTCCTCACCACACACCCAACAACCATCCTATTAACCACGTTCTCTATAACCCTCCTCCTCACCACACTCCAAACATCCCTACTCCTCACCACGCTCCCAACAGCTCTCCTCCTCACCACATTCACAAGAGCCCTTCTCCTGACAATACTCCCACCAACCCTACTTCTCATAACACTCCCAACAACCCTCCTTCTCACCACACTCGCAACGACCCTCCTCCTCAACACACTCCCACTAACACTTCTCCTCACCGCACTCACAAAAACCCTTCTCCTCACCACACCCCCAACAACCCTCCTGCTCACAACACTCCCACCAACACTCGTCCTCATCACACCCACAACAGTCCTCCTCCTCAACACGATCGCAGCAACCCTCCTCCTCACTACACTCCCGACAACCCTCCTCTTCACAACACTCCCAACAACACTACTTACCACACTGTCAACAAGCCTCCTCCTCACAACACTCCCAAAAACACTACTTCTTACCACACTTCCAACAACCCTCCTTCTCACCACTCCCGACAACCCTCTTTCTTACCACACTCCCAACAACCCTCCTTCTCACCACACACCCAACAACTCTCCTCCTCACCACGCTCTCAACAACCCTACTCCTCACCACACAACCCAAAACCCTCCTCCTCAAACACTCCCAACAACCCTCCTCCTCACCACACTCACAACAACTCTCCTCCACACAGCACTCCCACCAACCCTCCTCCTCACCATACTCCCAACAACCCTCCTTACCACACTCCCAACAACCCTCATCAGCATTCTCCCAAAAACCCTCTTACTGACCACAGTACCAACAACCTTCCTTCTCACCACACACCCAACAACCCTTCTCCTGACGACGCTTTCAACAACCCTCCTTCTCACCACACTCCAAAAACCCTCCTCTTCACAACACTCTCAACAGCCCTCTTCCTCACCACACTTCCAACAACCCTCTTCCTTCCCACACTCCCAAAAACCCTCGTCTTCACCACACTCACAACAACCCTCCTTCTCAAAACACTCCCACCAAGCTTCCTCACCTCACTCCCAATAACCTTTCATCTCACCACACTCTCTACAACCCTCCTCCTCACCACACTCCCACCAACCCTCCTCCTCACAACACTCCCAACTACCATCCTATTAACCACACTACCAACAACTCTCCTCCTCACTACACTCACAACAACCCTTTTCCTCACAATACCCCCACCAACCCTCCTCACCTCACTCCCAACAACCCTTCACCTCACCACACTCTCTACAACCCTTCTCTTCACCACACTCCCACCAACCCTCCTCCTCACCACACGCCTAACAACCATCCTATTAACTACGTTCCCAACAACCCTCCTCCTCATCACACTCCCAACAACCCTCCTTACCACACTCCCAACAACACTACTCACCACAATCCCAACAACCCTCCTCCACACCACACTCCCAACAACCCTCCTTCACACCACACTCCCAACAAACTTCCTCCTGACCACACTCCCAACAACCCTTCTTCTCACCACACACTCAACAACCCTCCTCCTCACCACTCTACAGAAAACCCTCCTCCTCACAACACTCCAAACACCCCTCCTCCTCACAACACTCCAAACACCCCTCCTCCTCACCACACTCACAAAAACCCTCCCCCTCACAACACTCCCACCAACCCTCCTCCTCACCATACTCCCAATAACCTTCCTTCTTACCACGCTCTCAAGAACCCTCCTTCTCAGCAGTCTCCCAACAACCCTTCTACTGACCACACTCCCAACGACCCTCCTTCTCACCACACATCCAACAACTCTCCTGACAACGCTCTCAACAATCCTCCTCCTCACCACACTCCCAAAAACCCTCCTCCTCACCACACTTACAACAACCCTCCTCTTCCCCACATTCCCAAAAACCCTCGTCCTCACCACGTTCACAACAACTCTCCTCCGGACAACACTCCCACAAACCCTCCTCACCTCACTCCCAACAACCCTTCATCTCATCACACTCTCTACAGCCTTCCTCCTCACCACACTCCCACCAACCCTCTTCATCACTACACACCCAACAACCATCCTATTAGCTACACTCTCTACAACCCTTCTCCTCACCACACTCCCAACATCCCTACTCCTCACCACACTCCCAACATCCCTACTCCTCACCACGCTCCCAACAACCCCTCCTCCTCACCACACTTACAAGAACCCTTCTCCTGACAACACAACCACCAACCCTATTCCTCATCACACTCCCAACAAGCCTCCTTCTCACCACACTTCCAACAACCCTCCTCTTCAACACACTCCCACTAACCCTCCTCCTCACCACACTCACAAGAACCCTTCTCACCACACCCCCAACAACCCTCCTCCTCACAACACTCCCACCAACACTCCTTCTCATCACACCCCCAACAGTCCTCTTCCTCAACACGATCGCAGCATCCCTCCTCCTTACTACACTTCCAACAAGCCTCCTCCTCACAACATTTCCAACAACACTACTTCTCACCAAACTGCTAACAAGCCTCCTCCTCCCAACACTCCCAACAACGCTACTTCTCAGCACACCCCTAACAACCCTCCCTCTCACCACACACCCAACAACCCTCCTCCTCACCACACTCACAACAACCCTCCTCCTCACAGCACTCCCACCAACCCTCCTCCTCACCATACTCCCAGCATCTCTCCTTCTTACCACACTCCCAACAACCCTCCTCTCAGCACTCTACCAACAACCCTCCTACTGACCACACTACCAAAAACTCTCCTTCTCAGAACACACCCAACAACCCTCCTCCTAACGACGCTCTCAACAACCCTCCTCCTCACCACACTCCCACCAACCCTCCTCCTCACAACACTCTCAACGACCCTCCTCTTCACCACACTTCCAACAACCCTCCTCCTCCCCACACTCCCAAAAACCCTCCTCCTCACCACACTCACAACAACCATCCTCCTCACAACACTCCCACAAACCCTCCTCACCTCTCTCCCAACAACCCTTCATCTCACCACACTCTCTACAACCCTCCTCCTCACAACACTCCCACAAACCCTCCTCCTCACCACACACCTAACAACCATCCTATTAACCAAACTCCCAACAACCTTCCTCCTCACCAAGCTCCCAACAACCCTCCTCACCACACTCCTAACAACATTACTTCTCACCACAATCCCAACAACCCTTCTCCTCACCAAATCCCAACAACCCTCCTTCTCACAACACCCCCAACAACCCTTCTTCTCACCATACTCTCAATAACCCTTCTGACCACACTCCAAACAACCATCCTTCTCACCACAGACCCAACAACCCTCCTCCTCACCACGCTCTCAACAACCCTCCTCCTCACCACACTATCAAAAACCCTCCTAATCACAACATTCCCAATAACACTCCTCCTCACCACACTCACAACAACCCTCCTCCTCACAACACTCACACCAACCCTCCTCCTCACCATACTCCCAACAACCCTCCTTCCCAGCACTCTCCCAACAACTTTCCTATTGACCACACTACCAACAACCCTCCTTCTCACTACAACCCCAGAAACCCTCATTCTGACGACGCTCTTAACAACCCTCCTCTTCACCACACTCTCAAAAACCCTCCTCCTCACAACACTCAACAACCCTCTTCCTCACCACACTTCCAACAGCCCTCCTCCTCCCCACACTCCTAAAATCATCCTCCTCACCACACTCACAACAACCCTTCTCCTCACAACACTCCCACCAACCCTCTTCACCTCACTCCCAATAACCCTTCATCTCACTACACTCTCTACAACCCTCTTCCTCACCACACACCTAACAACCATCCCATTAACCACACTCCCAACAACCCTCCTCCTCACCAAACTCCCAACAACCCTCCTCCTCACCAAACTCCCAACAACCCTCCTCACTACACTCCCAGCAATACTACTTCTCACCACAGTCCTAACAATCCTCCTCTTCACCACACTCCCAATAACTCTCCTTCTCACCACACCCCCTGCAACCCTCCTTCTCACCACACTCCCAACAACCCTCCTTCTCACCACACTCCCAACAACCCTCCTCCTCACCACACTCACAACAACCCTCCTTCTCAAAAGACACTCAACAACCCTCCTCCCCACCACGATCTCAACAACCCTCCTCCTCACCACACTATCAAAAACCCTCCTCCTCACAACACTTTCAACAACCCTCCTCCTCACCACACTCACAACCCTCCTCCTCACAACACTCCCACTAACTCTCCTCCTCACCATACTCCCAACAACCCTCGTTCTTACCACACTCCCAACAACTATCCATCTCAGCACTCTCCCAACAACCCTCCTACTGACCACACTCCCAACGACTCTCCTTCTCACTACACACTCAACAACCCACCTCCTAACAACGCTCTCAACAATCTTCCTCCTCACCACACTCCCAAAACCCCTCCTCCTCACCACACTCCCACCAACCCTCCTCCTCACCACACACCCAACAACTATGCTATTAACCACACTCTCTACAACCCTCCTCCTCACAACACTCCCAACATCCCCACTCCTCACCACGCTCCCAACAACCCTCCTCCTCACCACACTCACAAGAACCCTTCTCCTGACAACACTCCCACCAACCCTATTCCTCATCACACTCCCAACAACCCTCCTTCTCACCACACTCCCAACAACCCTCCTCCTCACAACACTCCCAGCAACCCTCCTTCTCAACACACTCCCACTAACCCTGCTCCTCACCACACTCACAAGAACCCTTCCCCTCACCAAACCTTCAACAACCCTCCGTGCTCATAACACTCCCATCAACACTCCTCATCACACCCCCAACAGCCTTCCTCCTTAACACGATCGCAGGAACCCTCCTCCTCACTACACTCCCAAGAAGCCTCCTCTTCACAACTCTCCCAACAACACTACTTCTCACCACACTCCCAACAAACCTCCTCCTCACAACACTCTCAACAACGCTGCTTCTCACCACACCCCCAACAACCCTCCTTTTTCTCCACACTACCAACAACCCTCTTTCTTCCGACACTCCCAACAACCCTCATTCTTACCACACACCCAACAACCCTCCTCCTCACCACGCTCTCAACAACCCTCCTCCTCACCACATTACCAAAAACCCTTCTCCTCACAACGCTTCCAACAACCCTCCTCCTCACCAAACTCACAACAGCCCTCCTCCTCACAACACTCCCATCAACCCTTCTTCTCACCATACTCCCAACAACCTTCCTTCTTACCACACTCCCAACAACCCTCCTCTCAGCACTCTACCAACAACCCTCCAACTGACCACTCTACCAACAACCCCCTTCTCACCACACACCCAACAACCCTCCTCCTGACGACGCTCTCAACAACCCTCTTCCTCACCACACTCCCAAAAACCCTCCTCCTCACAACACTCAGCAACCCTCCTCCTCACCCCACTTCCAACAACCCTCCTCCTCCCCACACTCCCAAAGACCCTCCTCCCCCATATTCACAACAACCCTCTTCCTCACCACACTCCCACCAACCCTCCTCCTCACCACGCACTCAACAACCATCCTATTAACTACACTCCCAACAACCCTCCTCCTCCCCACACTCCTAAAAACCCTCCTCCTCACCACATTCACAACAACCATCCTCCTCACAACACTCCCCCAAACCCTCCTCACCTCACTCCAAACAATCCTTCATCTCACCACACTCTCTACAACCCTCCTACTCTCCACACTCCCAACAACCCTCCTTCTCATCACACACCTAACAACCATCCTATTAACTACACTCCCAACAGCCTTCCTCCTCACCAAACTCCCAACAACCCACCTCACCACACTCCTAACAACACTACTTCTCACCACAATCCCAACAACCCTCCTCCTCATCACACTCCCAACAACCCTCCTTCTCACCACACCCCCAACAACCCTCCTCACCACACTCCCAACAACCCTCCTCCTGACCACACTCCCAACAACCCTCCTTCTCACTACACACCCAACAACCTTCCTCCTCACCACGCTCTCAACAACTCTCCTCCTCATAACACTCCCACCAACCCTCCTCATCATACTCTCAACAACCCTACTTCTAACAACACTCCCAACAACCCTCCTTCCCAGCACTTTCCGAACAACCCTCCTACTGACCACACTAGCAACAATCCTCCTCACCACACACCCAACAACCCTCCTCCTGACGACGCTCTCAACAATCCTCCTCTTAACCACACTCCCAAAAACCCTCCTCCTCACAACACTCTCAACAACCATCCTCCTCACCACACTTCCAACAACCTTCCTCCTCCCCACACTCCCAAAAACCCTCCTCCTCACCACACTCACAACAACCATCCTTCTCACAACACTCCCACCAACCCTTCTCACCTCACCCCCAAAAACCCTTCATCTCAACACACTCTCTACAACCTTCCCCCTCACCACACTCCCACCAACCCTCCTCCTCACCACACTCCCACCAACCCTCCTCCTCACCACACACCCAACAACTATCCTATTAACCACACTCTCTATAACCCTCCTCCTCCCCACACTCCCAAAAACCCTCCTCCTCACCACACTCACAACAACCCTCCCCCTCACAACACTTCCACCAACCCTCCTCACCTCACTCCCAACAACCCTTCATCTCACCACACTTTCTACAACCCTCCTCCTCACCACACTCCCACCAACCCTCCTCCTCACCACACACTTAACAACCATCCTATTAACCACACTCCCAACGATCCTCCTCCGTAACAAGCTCCCACCACCCCTCCTCACCATATTCCCATCAACACTACTACTCACCACAGTCCCAACAACCCTCCTCCTCACCACACTCCCAACAACCCTCCTTCTCACCACAACCCTAACAACCCTCCTTGTCACCACACTCCTAACAACCCTCCTGTTGACCACACTCCCAAGAACCCTCCTTCTCACCACACACCCAACAACCCTCCTCCTCACCACCCTCTCAACAACCCTCCTCCTCACCACACTACCAAAAACCCTCCTCCTCACAACACTCCCAACTACCCTCCTCATCACCACACTCACAACAACCCTCCTCCTCACAACACTCCCACCAACCCTCCTCCTCACCACACTCCCAACAACCCTCCTTCTCACCACACTCCCAACAACCCTCCTCCTAACCATACTCTCAATAACCCTCCGTCTGACCACACTCCCACCAACCCTCCTCTTCACCACACTCGTAGCAACCCTTTTCCTAAACACACTCCCACCTACCCTCCTCCTCACCACACTCTCAACAACACTAATTCTCACCAAACTCCCAACAACCCTCCTCCTAAACACACACTCAACAACCCTTCTCCTCACAACACTCTCACCAACCCTCCTCTTCACCATACTCTCAACAACCCTCCTCCTCACCACGTTCCCAGCAACCCTTTTCCTAAACACACTCCCACCAACCCTCCTCCTCACCACGTTTCCAGCAACTCTTTTCCTAAACACACTCCCACCAACCCTCCTCCTCACCACTCTCTCAATAACACTCCTTCTCACCAAACTCCCAACAACCCTCCTCCTAAACACACACCCAACAACCCTTCGCCTCACAAGACTCTCAACAACCCTCCTCCCACCACACTCCTAACACCCCTTCTCACAAAACCTCCACCAACCATCCTCTTTTGGCTTCCCTCCCTCACTTTGCTCCCTGATATCTAGCTTCCTCTCCAACCGATCTATCTCTGTGGTTGTTGATGGATCAGCCTCCCCCCTTTTCTCCATCAACTGCGGTGTCCCTCAAGGGTCT
>JAYMFT010054422.1:0-15136 GCA_038088735.1 Panulirus argus | reverse complement strand
GCAGAAACTGGAGGGGAGGATTTCCAGCCCCCCCGCTCCCTCCCCTTTTAGTCGCCTTTTACGACACGCAGGGAATATGTGGGAAGTATTCTTTCTCCTCTATCCCCAGGTCCTGTGTCTGTTTTCCTAAAAAATCTGGAATTTGAACACAGCTTTGTTTTAAGGAATTTAAGACTGAGTTTCTTCTGTTATTGATTAAAAACATTTTTGTTTTGTTGTAAACAGTTATGAGAATGGATTTAATGTGTAGCAGAATATTTTTATTATTTTTTACTTTGTGCTCAATGAATGTGTTTAATAAGTACATACTTGGAGTATCCATTTTTATGTTACCATGGATTGACTGTCTGGACCTGATTTTTATCTCTCTAGCATGGTTTAATGCTGTTGAGTTTTGATCAAACTTATTAAGTTTATCCATTTTATTGTTATTTAGCTCATGATCAAAGATGCAGACAGAAACAAGTATTTGCATTTTTTAGGAGCTTTCACAATGATTAAACATTAACTTTGCTTCACAGAATATGTTGTTAAGTAACAAAAGATGCATCATATTCAGCTTGTAGGAGATTTCATGATGATTAAACATATAGTTCTGGTTCACAGAATGTATAGTTACATAACAGAAAATGTATCTTATACATCTTGTAGGAGTTTTCATGATTCATAAGTATTTAGCTCGGTTTGTTGAATATATTGGTACATAACAGAGAACATATCATATTTAGTTTTTTTAGAGAGTAAACTGGAATGGGTTTTAATGGTTGCCTGTTTTTATTGCTCTTGAATATTGTGAGTGTGGATGTAGGATAATAGCTCTTTGATTTCTCATGTTTAATAGATATTTTCTTTCTTTGCAGGTAATTTAAAGAATCATCTTTTCACCCACACAAATGAACGACCATACAAATGTGACATATGTGGGAGAGGCTTCAATCAGTCCTCTAATCTTCAGTGTCATAAAGCGAAAGTAAGCTCATGCCTGTTTAGAGCTTTTTTTTTCTCCTTTTAATTTATTTCTGTTATTACATGGGAGCAGCTTCTTAATTGCTCTTCCAGTTTGTTAAGTTCTTTTGTTTTATCCTTCATAGTAGCAGATATGACACATGACATTCCAAATCTGTGTGACCAAAAATTTCACCCGTGAAGACTCTTTACTATGTTTTTATCTATATCTCTGATGCCCATTCCCTTTGGGACCTCCCATCAGTGGGATGGCCATGGCAAAAGTGTCCACTTATCCTTTTCCTTACATGCCTCCCCCGCTTACACCATCCCACACATTCTTCCCACATTTCTCTTCCTCCAGTACTCTTTTAATGTGTTTCTACTTGGCTAACCCTATTTAAGAGGACAGTGTACCCTGATAGTAGGAGATGATGGAAACATCACATGTAAATTCTTAAGAGTGTTAGATTACTTTCCAGCTTCTTTGATGTAATATTGTATTGTGAATGTAAGTTGTGTATTGGGTAGTGTTTCAAACAGTTGTTGTGGAACAGAGTTCGTAAAAATTTTTATGCAGTGATGTGCACACAATAACCTTTGTTCCAGTCCTCTAATACATAATGTCTCACTTGCTCATTGTAAGACAGAAAGGTTTAAGGTTATGTAAAGTGCATACGGGTTTGTATTTCGGCTGCATGCATGCATGTTTTGTGACATATGATAACTGAAATGTAAGGGGAATAAATGAAAGGTTGAAGCTTCTGGAAGTGGTGGATATTTTTAGGGTTGATTGGAACAAAGCAGAACATGAAAAGAATATTTGTTATGAATGGAGTAAAGGGTGTTCATTCAGGCTTGTTCAGTTGTTTTTGGTTACTGTACAAGGTAGTTCTTGGAGTTTTGTTGAAAGATATATACTAAAAGTTTCATTTATTACAAATATGTGATATCTATGTTCTTGAAAATTCATGTTGAGTAGATGCAGAATAAGGGTAAAAGATGTGCTTATACACTATACACCAACTCCATTAGTGCAGTTCCTTTAAATATAGATAAACATCTGAGATGTGCTTTGACTTTTTATTTTTTGGACAAAATTTTGGAGCCTCGCTGCCTCTGGAAACACTGTGTTGGAGTCACCCTCTACAATGACCTGTCAAGGATGAGGCACAAAAGGCTAAGAATCGGCAATGAAGTCTACCAGTTATCCTGAGGAGTAAAGGAGACGAGTGATGAATGTAAATGGGGTGACTGGTGAGAGTAAAAGGAGGGAGCCTGTGGAAAAGTTTAAAAGTTATAGCTTGGATGTGGTAGGGACTGGGGAAACCCATATCCTTGAGCAGAGTGTGTGGAGTGAAAATGGAAATGATGAATGCAAGTTATGGGAGGGCATGGAAGAAGGAATGGTATGGATGGGAATGAGTGAAAATTATATGGGAAGAAGAAAAAAAGGATGTGCAATTCTGCTATCACTGAGAATGTGGGAGGAGATTGCAGATCATGGATGAAATGGATGAAGAATAGTATGGGTGAAAGGAAAGATTGGGATTATGAAGTATGTATGGATGAGTGTATATGCGCCTGTGAATATGAAGACTGTATAAGGTAAGGATGAAATGAAGCTTTTCTGGAAAAGTTTGAATGACTCCATAAACGGTTTTGAGAATGAGAGAAATGTGGTCAATTGGATGATATGAATGCGAAAGTGGAATGTATTGAAATTGGTGAGATATTTGGTAAATGAGGAGTGCCTGGAGAAAATGAGAATGGAAGTAATCTTGTGGATATATGTGCTGAGAGGGGTTTATTCTTTGCAAACACCTTTTTTCGTACAAGATAATCCACAGATATACATGGATGAGGAATGATGGAAGAGAAGATCAAAGGGCTTTGATTGAGTATGCGGCAATGGATGAAAGATTGAGAAAGGCTGTGCTAGATGCTAGAGTTGTGAGAGGATTCTTTGGAGACTGACCATTTTGTAGTTCTGGTGGGGATGAGGATCAGGGAGAAGTGGAGGTATGATGTAAGGAAGAATGGAAAGGTAAAAGTGTTGGCTGGTGAGAAGATGAATCAGAAGAAATGCAGGGAGGAGTATGAAAGGAAGGTAACTTAAAGCTTAGATGGAAGTGCAGGGAATGTAGGGATTCACTTGCGTGTGAATGAGGTGTTTAAAATGTTTAGAGAAATAATATTAAAGGTTGTAGAAATAGTAGTTGGATATAAGGTCATGAGATTTATATAAAAATAAAAAGGGCAATGCATGATGGACAGAAGAGATTAGAAATGCTGTGGAATAGAAGAAAAAGGCATATGGTAGATTGTTCGATAGGAATGTACCATTGGAAATTCAGCAGAGGAGGAGGGAAGAATATAGAATGTTTAGATGTAATGTTAAGAAGCTGATATAGGAAAGGAAAGACAGAATAGATGAAGATTTTGGAAGAAAGTTAAGTGAAAAGTTTTGGGCTAATAAGAAACTGTACTGGAAAGAGGTGAAAAAGGAAAGGGGTGGATGTGAGAGTGGAAGAGTTAATGTGAGAAGTAAGAAAAGGGAGTTGCAGAATCAAAAGGAAGGAGTGAATTGCAGATGGAATGAGTTTTTAAAGAACTGATGAATATGGGAGAAGGGAAGGCAGCAGTTGTTACATGTATGGGTATGGAGGATGGAAGGAAGAGGATACAACTGCAAGGGCCTAAAGCAAAAAGGGAGGTAAGAAGGGCAGTTGAAGATAGGAGAAGTACCTGGGATGGATGGAATTATGGCTGAAATGCTAAAGTATGGAGGAGAAAGTGTGATAGAGTGGATGCATCTCAAATGAAATTTAGCACGGAAACAGAAGGTTGAGCCTGAAAATTTGGGTGAAAGCTGTAATTGTTCCTTTATTCAAAGGAAAAGGTGCTAGGGATGTATGCAGCAATCATAGGGGAATAAATCTATTAATTACACTAGGATAAGTGTATGTAAGAATGTTGACTGATAGAGTGATGGAAATAACTGAATGCGGAACAAGTGAAGAGCAAGGGGGTTTTAGGAAAGGTAGGGGATGTGTGGATCAGATTTTTATGGTAAAGATGACCATGGAAAAGTTTTAGTGAAAGGTGATAAGTTATTTGCAGCATCTATGGATCTGGAGAAAGCGTATGACAGAGTCGAGTGGAATGTTTTATGGGATGTCTTAAGGATATATAGGGTAGGGGGACAATTGTTGGATGGTGTGAAAGCCTTCTATAGACTAGTAAATGCATGTGTAAGAGTGGATGGAGAGTTGATTGAAAGTTTTTTTTATACATGAAGGTGTGAGGCAGGGCTGTCACCGTGGCTTTTTGTTATATATATGGATGGAGTGATAAGAGAGATGAAAGCAAAAGTTGGGAAAAGGGGTGCAGAGATAGAGTGTGGTGGAGAGATATGGTGGCTAGTGGCAAGCCTGTTTGAAGATGATACTGTGTTGTTTGCTGTGATTGAAAAGGAGTTGCAGAATGTTGTAAGTATGTTTTATAATGTGTGTAACCATAGGTGATTAAAAGTAAATGCAAGTAAAAGTAAAGTAATGGTGTTTAAAAGGAAACAGTAAAATTATAGATTTTGTAAAACCATATAGAGTGAAAGAAGAAAGTGTTCAAAAATTGTGCTTTGGATTTGGGAGGAGAAAGACTGGAAGAGGTCAGAGAATTTAAGTATTAGGAACTGTCTTAGGTAATTTTGGTAATATGAAAGGAGAGATAATGGAGAGAGCAGTATAGGGTAGAAGAATCATTGGGTCCCTTAATAGAATAATGAAGGGTAGAGATGTAAGTATGGATGGGAAGAAATGATTAAGGGACAGCATAGTCCTCCCAACCTTGACCTATGTAGCCAAAATGTGGACATGGAATGAGTCACAGAGGTCAAGAATCCAGGCTATGGAAATGAGCTATTTGAAAAGAGCATGTGGTGTGAATAGATGGAATGAAGAAAGATATGAAGGGGTGTATGAGTGATGAGTTTTGGCAGGGAATGCAAAGTGGTAGAGTGGGTGAAATGTAATACTTTAAGGTGTTTTGGAGATGTGGAAAGAATACATGACTGGAAGTTTACAAGGAGAGTGTATGGTAGTGCAGTTAAAGGGGTTTGTGCGAGAGAAAGACCACCTGTGACATGGGCAAATCGGGTGGAGGAATACTGGAGGGAGAGAGATAGTGGAAGAATGCATGGAATGATGCATGCGAGTGAAGCATGTAGGGACAGGGATAAGTGGAGACTCTTTTGCTGTGGCCACCCCTTGATGAAAGTTTCCGAAGGCAGTGGGCATCAGAGATATAGATAGATAAATAGAAACACCATACAGTGACAAAGAAGTGTTTAAGTATGTATTTTAAAAAAATTGTAGAGAGTTAAAGGAATGGACTGAAGAAACTCATTATTATGGATGAAATGAATGGGAAGGTAGGAAACATTTGGGAGGAGGGAATGATGGGTTGACAAAGGGTCACTGGAGAATATTGCTTTTGTTAACAGATACCAGGAGTGTGTGCATCAGCTGGCTTAAGTTTTGCTTATACATGTTCGGTGACTTGGGACTTTACATAAATTTTCATTATATGAATACAAAGAAGGTAAGAAAATGAATGAACAATATGTTTTTGCTTGTAGATAATATGCAGGGTTGTGTATGTGAAGTAGAATATTTTAGAAATTTAGGAGGGGGATTATGAGATCATGTAAGAGAGATATGAGGGTTGGCATTCTTTATTACTTTAGATAGTCTAGAACTAGGTTTATTGATGAAAAAGCAAGGAGGATGAAAAATGGGAAGTTGACAAAATAATAGTGAACATCAGTTTCTGGGAAGAGCTGAAAGAGTAACTGAAGAATATGGATAAAAGTCTTTAGAATTATGTTTTGGTATTACCAAAGCTGTTATAGATGTAATTGATACTCTTAAGGACAGGATTTGGAAAAAAAGGGACTATGTTTTGTGATGAAGTTGAGCTATGTTTTGTGATGAAGTTGTAGCTATGTTTGTTGAAGGGTAAAAAAGTTTACCAGGGAAACTGAATCCTCTGTAGTAAAGAATGAATAGCACAGTGTGAATATTGTAGTTTTGATGAATGAAATATAAAGAACAGTAAAGATTATGGTAAAGTTCAACTAGATTTTCCTGCAGTGAGCACTATGTGCTAGCCCTTTCTTTTGGCTAAGTGGAAAGAGCACTAGGGGGAAGTAGTAGGTAGGAACAGTTAGGCAGATTATTAAGTAGAAACATTAAGTAGAAGCAGTAAGTAGGAGCATTAGATAGAAGTGTTCATTAGGAACATTAGGTAGGAGCCTCTGCAAAACACTGTGCTAGACTTGCCCTCCACCAGTGGCCTGTTAAGGGTGAGGCACTAAAGGCTAAGAAGCGGCACTGGAGTTCTTTATTTATGGAGACTCCGTTGCCGTGGCCACCACTTAAGGGAGTTCCATTTGGAACAGGCGTCAGAGTTATAGATAAATAGATAGGTAGGATGATAAGCAGTTAATAAGAAGGTAAGATAGGAACAGGATGGAGGTTTATGAGAAAGATTTAGATGTATTAGAATAGAAATACAGATTATTAGTGAAAGAGCATTTTGATGAACTGTTAGACAATAAGAGATGTAGGTATTAATTCATTAAGATTGAAAACTGGGAGAGTGACAAGGGTTCAGAGGGGAGAAGGATATTACAAAGGGGGAGTTAGTAGAACAATAATGCAAGTTTAGAATGGAAAAGTAAATGTGGATTGCATGTTGAAATGAAACAACAGTTGGATGGGTATGGAAAGTTTAGTGCAGCAAGGCAGAGCAATTATAATCTTGATATTTGATTGAAATCGGTAATTGTTTCATCATATAAAGAGAATAAAGATAGTTTTGATAACTGTAGAGAAATGTTATCATAGCATAATTACAAAAGTGTATGCAAAAATCTTAATTGATAATATAGAATGATTCCTGAACCTTTGGTAGATGAAGAACAAGGAGGTGTATAGGAAAGGAAGATGGTATGTATATTAGATTTATATACTTACATAAGCTGTGTGAATGTTTGAAACACAGCAGTATGGTAAGGTGCATGGGAAAGTAGTGATTAAGAGGGTGGTGGCATGCACAGAGTATCTAATTGGGTAAGAGCAATGTAGCCTCAGGAGAGGGAAACGATGTGTGCACCAGGTGTTTGCTTTGAAAAATGTGTTAGAGGTGTCCTTGGACTCTGCCTGCAGTTGGTAACTCTGAGAGTGAGCAAACACTTTTGACAAGGCTGTGTAAGCATCTATGGATGTGAGGGAGCACAGCATTGTTAAGGCTCTTTCAGCCCCATGGGAGTCCACTTTATCTTGCTCACACCTGGAGCACAGCCTCTGAGGTGGAGGACCCACAGAATTAATGTGTGTGAAAAATATATGGGGAAAGAGGGTGAGTCATATGTGGTATATATGGATCTGGAGAATATACATGATAGGAATGACAAAAATGTCTTGTGGAGGTTACTGTGATTATATGTGGCTGTTGGAAAGACAGAGTGAGGAGTTTTTTACCAGGAAAGTAAGGTATGTTAACAAGTAAAATGAGAGGAGGGTGAGTGGCTCCAAGTGAAGATGGGCCTTCGTTAAGGATTTTTAGTAGTTTAATCTGGTTATGGAGAGGGTAGGAGGGAGGTAAATGTGAGGGTTATAGAGCAAGGGGTAGATCTGCAGTATGTTGGAATTGGAGGGGGTGCATGAGGTAAGTCAATCGCTTTTTGCAAATGACATGGCCTTTGCTGGCAGATTCCATAGTTAGATTCCAAAGGCAAGTGAAAAGTTTGAGAAAGTGTTTAAAGAAGGAATATGAAAGTTCATATGAACAAAATAAATTAATATGGTGCAGCAAAGGGGTGAGATGGGATGATGCAAGTGTAAGTTTAGATGGGGAGTACCTGGAGGAAGTGCAGTGCTTTATGTAACTTGGAGTGGACTTAGTAATGGATCAAAACATAGGTTTTGAAGTGAGTCACAGTGAAAGGAAGATTAAGTTCCTGGGCACAATAAGGAGTGTATTGAAGGAAGGGTCATTGATCATTAAGGCAAAGATGAGTAAAGATATAGTAGTCCTAATGATATTATCTAGGGCTTTGAATGTAAAGGAAAGAAAGAGGATAAGTATACTGGAAATGGAATGCCTTAGGATGATATGTGGTGTAAAGTGTGTTGATCATGTAAGAAATAATATCATCAGAGAGGAATGTGGTAGTGAGTATAGTTTGATTGAGAAGGTTGACCAGGGTGTGGTGCAGTAGTTCAGGATAAATGGGGAGGATGAGTGAAGAAGGACAGAAGTTACATATGTTAGAAGCAGAGGGAGCAAATGGATGGGTTAGACTGAGGAGGAGATGGAAAAATGGAGTAATAGAAGCTTTAGGGGTATGAGGTCCTGAGCATTCAAGACTTTAAGACGTGTTGGAGGGAAAGAATTATCATAGTGTTGAATATAGGAGGCAATGTGTTGTTAATTGACTGAACTAAGTTGTGTTTGGGGCTTGACTGTGGTTAAGATTCAATAGTTTTGATACATTATGCATGACAACTGGAGGTTGGATGATTGCAAATGAGACAATTTTAATTTTTTCCTATTGCTACCTTGTGATGGCAGGAAAGACAGTTTAGTACAAAATAAAGTCATGTCAATATTTAAGCCATCATGGTCTATTGTCATTCACAGAAAATGAGCCACAGTAGGTTGAAGCATTTCATCTTTGCAATACAGTTATGGATATTGTTATTGCTGGTGTGATGTTTCTTAGTGTACATGTGCTTGTTAAAGTAATGATTTTATGTATTCTGTTTTTTTAGTCTCATGCAGATGGAACTCTCAACTGCCATTATGTAACTGATAAATACAAGTGCAACTACTGTGACCACACATTTGCACGAAGAGCTCAATTAAGACAACATGAAGAATATAAACATGGTGTTAGGAACCTGCATGGTTCACGGATGTTGTCAGGATCTGGGTCCCGAATGACAACCAGCAATAATGCACTCCTGCGGAAGAGAAAAATTGGAAATGTTCGCATTATTCAGTTACCGAATGGTGATCGAACTTTTCAAGAGGTATGTATTGATCAGTCTTAATGACTATAAGTATGTGGATGTACTGGTTACACTTAAGTATTGTTGATAGATACATTTGTCATTTCTTTATTTATTCAGTGTAATCTGTGAAATGTTTACCAAAAGTTACTTAGCATATTGGCGGTTCTGTAATTCCACCTCTTGACTCAATGAACATACTTGGTATTACCGTAACATCCACTCTTTCTTGGAAACCCCACATTAGGGGAATAGCTGACTGCCTCCGAGAAACTGGGTTTCCTGTTTAGATGTCGAAACTTCTTCTCTTGTGAACAGTTGCTCCGTTTATATAAGGGATTAATTCATCCTTATATGAAGTACTGCTCTCACATCTGGGGTGGTTCTAGCTCTGTATCCTTCCTCGACAGAGTTGAGTCGAAAGCGGTCTGACTTATAACCTGTCCCGGGCTAACTTCAAAACTTGACCCCCTTGCCCTACGCCGCAGTGTTGGTTCACTTTCCCTCTTTTATAGGTATTACTTTGGTTTTTGCTTTCAAGAGCTGGCTGCTTGTGTACCTCCACCACTAGCTAGACCCCCCAATACTCGGCAAGCTGCTGCATCTCTTGATTATCGTGTGGCCAACGGCAACTCAAGGGTGGGTTGTTTTGATATTTGCTTTTTTCCCTACACGTTGAAGCTTTGGAACTCTCTACCTTCTCGTGTTTCTCCTAATAAGTTTAACTTGGCACATTTCAAAAGACAGGTCTTTCACTTTCTCAAAGATTCATGAATACTTTCCCTTGTCTTTTCTTTTTCCATTTCATAGTTCTTTCTGTATTTCAGTTAAGGCCTGGCCTTGATGTAACTTTTGTCCGTGACTGAAGCCATCAACATAAAAAAAAAAAAAAATGAAAGAGACGGTAAATTGGAGCAATATGGTATATGGTAGGTGACATGGTGTCATTGGGCTGAACCAAGGCATATGAAATGATCAAGTGAAACCATGTAATTTTTCTGTGGTGCTTGGCTTTGGATGGTGGGCATGACAGCTACAGAATGGATGTAAGGAAATGAGGCTGTTGTTTCATCTGTTCCGGGTGCTACCCTGCTAAAGTGGGAAATAGTAAGCAAGAATGTAAAAGATATTACTTAGATTCATTAACAAATAACATTAAGTTAAAATGGTAAGGCAAATCCTGTATAAGAAACTAATGTTTTGACTCATTTCCTCTTTGAGCAGATAGGAGGAAATGAAGGACTACCAAGGCAACGTAAGATGAAGCCGAAGTCAAATGTAAGTTCTCAGTTTACTTTTTCATATATACTCCCTTAGCATGTCCTCCTGCTTAAGTTTCATTTCCCTTTCTATTTTTTCCTGTTCAACTAACATCACACTGCTCTTCAGTTGTCTTTACAAGTTTATATCTCTCCAGTACTCAAACTTTTTATTTTAACACTTGCCTTTTTTGCATTTCATCATTCCTTCATCTGTCTGCTCCTACAGATTCCATACCCATATTACAAAAAATCAGTCTTAGCTACTTTTACTTTAAAGTCTTCTTTCTCTTGTGCATATTTTACATATGAGCTGTGTTGATTGCACCACTCTTTTCCATAGAATGTACTGCACTCAATGGTACTTTATGTCTTTTAATGAAACACCTTTGTAAGCGGAGGTGAATTCTGGTTTCAATGTTAATTTGTTGAAATTTATCTTATATTTCTTATATTTCCACAACTTGTTTTATTATTATTCACTTTCACTTTCAGCCATATTCCTCCTACTTACATCATAAGAGTGGCCTGCCATTCTTACCAGCTCTTCCTTTGATCAAGCTAACAGCATCATCACCAGCTGTTGCAGTTTTGAGTTATTATTCTGTGATTAATTATTACCCTGCATTTATTCAACTTTTCTGTCTTCTTGCATAAGGCTCCATCCATAAATAAATCAGAGAGCCATAATAAGATCAAACAAAATGGATTCACCCCACAGAACTTTGTTTATTTACATAAGTTTTTTAAATATTGTTTTCTTATCCCCAAAATTATGACTACTGATACTGTAGTATTCTAATAACTTCATATTTCTAAAACTAACAAAATTTTTATCATAGCATTTTATCTGTGGTAAGAAAGCATAAGTAATACATAAGTCACCACAAAACACTTTTTAGTTTCTCTCCTGGTATGATTTTACACTGTACACTAAAAACACTTCACATGAATATGATTTACATATTTTTTTTTTATGCTTTATTGCTGATTCCTATGTAGTGCCAGGAACAGATGAAGAAAAGCTGCATTTGCTCAGTTCCGTTCTTTCACACTCATGTGTAATGCACCAAAAGCACAGCTCCCCATCCACATCCAGGCCCCCCCCGGATCTTTCCAAGACATACCCTGGCCGCCTTACATGCCATGGTTCAGTCCATTAAGAGCTTACCAATCCCTCTATATAACTTAGTTCCAGTTCACTCTTATCTCGTGCATGCATTTCACCTTCGTACATGTTCAAGCTCCTATCACTCAAGATCATCTCCTATCCTTCTATCTCCAGTTTGGTCTTTCCCTTCTTTATTCCACCACTCCGGACACATATATCTTCTTTGTTAACCTCTTCATATGTCCAAACCATTTCAGCACACCCTTTTCAGCTCTCTCATCCACACTTTTTAGTACTTCACATCTCTCTTACCCATTTTATTACTTACCTGATCAGACCAACCCACACCACACATTGTCCTCCAACATTTTATTTCCAACACATCTACTCTTGTCTGCACATCACCTTCAGCCCATACCTCGCATCCATATAACATTGCTGGGCATTGTTGGGATTACTATTCTTTCCTAATACCAATTTTTGCCCTCCAGACAACAACCTCTTTTTCCCCACATTCTTCAATGATTCCAGAACCTTTGCCTCCCCACTCACCTTATGACTCTCTTCCACTTCCATGGTTTCATTTGTCATCATGTCAAATCCCAGATATCCAAAACTTTTCACTTTCTCCAATTTTTCTCCATTCAAAATCACACCCCAACTAACCTGATAACCTTGCTTCTATTCACATTTACTGTGAACTTCCTCCTTTCACACATTCTTCCAGACTCATTCTCCAGCTTCTGTAGTTGCTCCCTTGAATCTCCCACCAGTGCTGTATCATTAGCAAACAACAACAGACTGACTTCCCTAGTCCCTTCATCCCTAGCAGACTGCATACTCACCCTTCTTTCTAAGACTCACATTTACTACCCTCACTACCCCATCCATAAACTTTTTAAACAGCCATGATGACATCACATACCCCTGCTACAAACCAGCCTTCTCTTGGAATTACCCTCTTGACAATAACTTCCCCTCTCTTCCCACTTTTACACATGACTTACACTCGTGATGAAACTTCTCACAGCTTCTAAAAGAGTTCCTCCCACACCATACATCCTCAAGACCTTCCACAAGGTCTGTGGCATACTGTGACATTATCAAGGGAAAGTGAAGTAATATGAGATAGTAAGATTCAGTAGTACATTTAAGTGAACATGTGTAAAGTAATCTTCATGGTGGGTGGATAAAGAAGTGTACACATCAAATGGTTTTATGTTATTAGACTTTGAATATTTTGTATTTAAATGAAGATCCCCTTTGCAGTGAAATAGAAGTAACCATATACTCTACAGCATCAGCTAGTCTTTGTTTATAATCATCTGATCCAGATTTCTTTTGCTTTTTCTGGATTTTTAGCACTGACTTGTTATTTTCTGTATTTTTAGGTGAAAAATGGAATTTTGATTGAACCAATAGACACAAAGGCAATGCATCGAGCTTTAGCTGCTGGAAGAACTCCATTTGCTCTCCTGAAACCCAGTAAAGGGGTTCCTGTTGTTGTCAAAGTGCAATTTGCTTTAGGAAGCAAGCATGTAAGTTTAAGGGTTTCCAAATATTTTTAATCTTAAACCTTTAAAAAATTTCATTGTGTTACAGTTATCACATGTTTGAAATTGACTTGCTATTAGGGTAATACATTTCTTAAAAAATGCTCTAATGTGAATTATTATACTTAACAGTATTGATTTTTAGTCTTCTTAGAGCATTTCAAAGGATGGGGTTAATGTTATGGTGTGAGAGTAGGTGTTCCTGCCAAGAAAATTCTGCATTTTGATATGTATTAATGTGTGAAAAGTTTGACACAGTTGCTATATTTAGTGCTACAAAAGGCAGGGTATGGTGACAAGCACAGAGTGGATAAAGAATTCTTAAAAAGAGCGGCATTTCTCTGTGTATAACAGTACCATACAACTTTTTTTTTTTTTTTTTTTTTTTTTTTTTTTTTTTTTTTTAGATTAAAACCCTGGTTATTAGGCACTGTGCTTGTTGCGTATGGTCAACCATGGAATCACAAAGAGGTTAAAAGTAAAGTGAATGCTCAGTCTTCCAATCTCATTTACCCTGTTTTTGATACATTTTCATTTCATTCATGATTTGTGTTCTGTGCACAGACTACACATTGTCCTTAAGAAGTGGCTCTTTTCCCAGTTGACTATTTTTTGTTGTCTCATTGTCTTTCAGAGATTAGTGCTTGATAAGTCTGATTTGTTTGCTCCACTTATTCATTTCCCATCTCTTATTTTCCTTGTTATGTTTTCGTCTTTGTGTATATACACGTTTAAAGGAGCTCTGTTGAAGGGGATCTTTGGGCATGGAAGTATGTTAAAGGTGATCCATATCTTAATGACTGTCCTCTTGATGTAAGCAGGCAACATTTTCTCTTAGTGGTAGCCAAAGAGAGTATTAAGAATTTTTGAAAAAATTTTCTGTATTGTTATTAGGTCTCAGTTGCTTGAAATTATGGAGATTTTCGGTTGCTGAAATGGTTTGGAAAAGGTTATATGTTCCCAATCCTGCTACGAATACAAGAGAAGGCAATATAATGAACTGTAGAACTGAACTGCATATGAGAAAACTTCTTTACAGAGGAGGGTTTCTATAGTGGTAGGCAGCCACTGACCAGGGAGGTATATTACTGGTACTACCTGCCTGGGTGGTAGGAGGGTTAGTGATGGGTGCGTAGTGAGCCAGCACTTGAGTACTTGTCAAGTTGTATCTCTTTGACCCAGGTACCTGTCTTTCTGCCTCACCCACACGTGGACTGCTGGCATTTTGTCCACAGAAATACCATCTCTCCATGTCATGCATAACACTTAACAACCCTTAACTCACACAACTCATTCTTTGTAACTCTAGATTATCCTTTGGTGAGAGCTATGCAGTAGCCCTGCCTTTTGGCAAAATGTTAGGAGCAATAGATAGAAGTAATAGGTCAGAATGTTAGACATGAGGAGTAGATAGAAACATAGGCAGAAGTAGTAGGTTGGAACATTAGGCAGACTCATTAGCTAGTAGTCGGTAAGAACATTAGCTCGGAGCCTCTGAAAATACTGCACCAGAATTGCCCTCTGCAAGTTGCCTGTTAAGTGTGAGGCACTAAAGATCCTAGAGTTCAATAGTTATGGAGAGTTTTGATGTGGCTATCCCCTTGAGGGAGTTCCCAAAGGGAATGGGCATCATAGATATAGATAGATATGTTTCTATAGTTTAGCATAGCTTGATAAGTAAAATGATTTTGAAGTAGCAATTTTGGTTAAAAATCTCTCTTTTTATAATATGATGTACTGAAAAGTACAGAATTGTAATGTTTTTATCTATCTTCTAGATGCTTGTTCCAGCCACAGCCAGTGAGCTAAGGAGTGCTGGCAAATTTACTGTGTCTAGTCAGCAGAGTGGTACAAAGGCTGTGCAGATCAAGGTAAATATGATTGACATGTATAAATGAAATATGATAGAATACAACTTTGATGAACCCTTTTTACATTTGAACTTGCTCAAGTTGGGTAAAATTATTTTAGTGATTATCACCTGTTAATCCATGAATCTTAAAGAGCTGACCATGTTATAGTGTTTGTGAATCAGTTTTATTTCTTATCAGAAAGTAACATTTGTCATGTACACTCATCCCTCATAGTACAGAAGCTCATTATGTAGAAATCCTCTCTCTCTCTCTCTCTCTCTCTCTCTCTCTCTCTCTCTCTCTCTCTCTCTCTCTTTTTTTTTATGTCTCCACTCAC
>JAYMFT010054412.1:0-15136 GCA_038088735.1 Panulirus argus | reverse complement strand
TACGTGGGAAGTATTCTTTCTCCCCTATCCCCAGGGATAATATATATATATATATATATATATATATATATATATATGCCTGTTATCACTTCCCCTTTTTTACCCCATTCACCAATGTTTCAATTTGTTTTCGTGTCTGTGTTTAAACAGAGACCATGCAAGGTATTTTCTACAAGAAAAAACTTTTTGCTTGAAAACTGGAATATAACATAATGAAAGTCTTCTTTCCTTCAATTACATATAGAAAATGTTGAAAAATGCTACTTTGGGTTGACACATAGCGTATAATTATGAAGGTAATATTAAAGGAATATATTTAATATGCAATAACTGATTGAAAAACATTACCTATACGGTGATTTTAAAGCAAATCTATTTTTTTGAAGAAAACTGATAAAAACTGCAGGTTCACGGTATTTTTTATGAAAAAAACTCTTTGTTTAAAACTAAAATATAACATAATGAAAGTCTTCTTTCCTTGAAACAAAGATAGAAAATTTGAAAAACACCACTTTGGGTTGACATATAACATATAATTATGATGGTAATAATAATGGAATATATTTAATATACAATTTAATATAAAAAGCTTAATTACAGAATCTGATGATGCAAAAAACACGATTATCACATCAGAATCCTTTTCAGCATGGAAAACATTACCTATACTGTGATTTTAAAGGAAATCTATTTTTTTGAAAAAACTGACAAAAACTGCAGGTAATAGTTCACAGTAATTTTTACAAGAAAAAACTTTTCGTTTCAAAATCGGAATATAATTAAAGTCATCTTTCCTTGAAATAAAGACAGAAAATGTCAAAAAATGCCACTTCAGGTTAACACATAAAGTATAAATATGAAGGCAATAATAATGGAATATATGCAACTTACAATTATTAAAAACTTAATTACAGAATCTGATGATCCAAAAACAAGATTTTCACAGCAGAATCCTTTTCAGCTTGAAAAACTTTACCTATACTGCGATTTTAAAGCAAATCTATTTTTTGAAGAAAACTGACAAAGACCGCAGGTAATAGTTCATGGTATATTTTACGAAAAAAAATTTTCTTTCAAAACTGGAATATAACACAATGAAAGTTTTCTTTCCTTGAAATAAAGATAGAAAATGTCAAAAAATGCCACTTTGGGTTGACAGATAGTGTATCATTATGAATGCAATAATAATGGAATATATTTAATATACATACAATTATCAAAAGCTTAATTACATAATCTGATGATCCCAAACATGATTTTCACATCAGAATCCTTTTCATCATGAAAAACATTATCTATACTGTGATTTTAAAGCAAATCTATTTTCTGAAGAAAACTGACAAACACTGCAGGTAATAAATAGTTCATGGTTATTTTTACGAGAAAAAAGTTTCTGTTTCAAAACCGGAATATAACATAATGAAAGTCTTCTTTCCTTCAAATAAAGATAGAAAATGTCAAAAAATGCCACTTTGGGTTGACATGTAGTGTATAATTACGAGGTAATAATAATGGAATATATTCAATATACAGTTATCAAGAGCTTAATTACAGAATCTTATGATCCCAAAACATGATTTTTTCATCAGAATCCTTTTCAGCATGATAAACACTTCCTACACTGTGGTTTTAAAGCAAATCTATTGTTTGAAGAAAACTGACAAACACTCCAGGTAAATGTTCAGGGTATTTTTTAAGAGAAAAAAGTTTTTGTTTCAAAACTGGAATATAACATAATGAAAGCCTTCTTTCCTTGCAATCAAGATAGAAAATGTTGAAAAATGCCACTTTGGGTTGGCATATAGCATATAATTATGAAGGTAATAATAATGGAATATATTTAACATACAATCACTAAATGCTTAATTACAGAATCTGATGATCACAAAACAAAATTTTCACATCAGAATCCTTTTCAGCATGAAAGACATTACCTATACTGTGATTTTAAAGCAAATCTATTTTTTCAAGAAAACTGAGAAAAACCGCAGATTTAACGAGAAAAAACTTTTTGCTTCAAAACTGGAATATAACATAATAAAAGTCTTCTTTCCTTGAAATACAGATAGGAAATGTCGAAAAAGTCACTTTGGTTTGACATATAGCGTATAATTAAGAAGGTAATAATAATGGAATATATTCCATATACAATTATCAAAAGCTTAATTACAAAAACTGATGATCCCAAAACATGATTTTCCCATCAGAATCCTTTTCAGCATGATAAACATTACCTATACTGTGATTTTAAAGCAAATCTATTTTTTCAAGAAAACTGAGAAAAACCGCAGATTTAACAAGAAAAAACTTTTTGCTTCAAAACTAGAATATAACATAATGAAAGTCTTCTTTCCTTGAAATATAGATAGGAAATGTCGAAAAAGTCACTTTGGGTTGACATATAGCGTATAATTAAGGTAATAATAATGGAATATATTCAATATACAATTATCAAAAGCTTAATTACAAAAACTGATGATCCCAAAACATGATTTTCTCATCAGAATCCTTTTCAGCATGATAAACATTACCAATACTGTGATTTTAAAGCAAATCTATTTTTTGAAGAAAACTGACAAACACTGCAGGTAAAAGTTCAAGGTATTTTTTGAGAAAAAAGTTTGTTTTTGTTTCAAAACTGGAATATAATATACTGAAATTCTTTCTTTGAAATGCTGATAGAAATGTTGAAAAATGCAACTTTGGTTTGACGTATAGTGTATAATTATGAAGGCAATAATAATGGAATATATCTAATATGGTTACAAAGCCTTATATTTCTGAATCTTCACAGCAAAAATGACTGTGTTTCACCTTCTCTTTGAATCTTTTTTTTTAATTTTAGAATACTAGAGGGAGATAAATAGTGGAAGAATGCTTGGAATGGTGTATGTAAGGGAGGCATGTAAGGACAGGGATAAGTGGAGACTCTTTTGATGTGGCCACCCACTTGATGGGGGTTCCTGAAGGGAACAGGCATCAGAGATATATATAGATAGATAGATTTCCTTCCTTTATTGGCATCATGTAAAAATGTCCATAATTATGTTGCATTTTCCCTAGAAAAGTATTTCATCTTTAATGCAGAGAATGCAGAGGTTTTTCAATGTCTTGTGATATTTCATACTTACTTCATCTCTGGATATCAGTGAATGGGTTATGACACTATCATAGACATTAATTTGGGAATATATACCCTTAGCATACTTTACGAAATGCTGGCTTAGGTCATCCAGAATCGCTTTAAATAATCATTAAAACTTCCTTGCTGGCCATTCATGTATTATACTTATCTGGTTGCTCTCAAGTTCAAAGCACTGTCTTTTATTCCCTCTATTTGTTGCCATGCATATCTTACCATATATCTCTCCATCCGAAGTTCAAGACTGGAAACTCAAGTATTTTAATCTTTCATGGCAATG
Source organism: Panulirus argus (assembly GCA_038088735.1). Lineage (NCBI taxonomy): Eukaryota > Metazoa > Arthropoda > Malacostraca > Decapoda > Palinuridae > Panulirus > Panulirus argus. The sequence goes on along the minus strand of JAYMFT010054412.1, from coordinate 11,714 downwards.
CATATACTCAATTCCATTTACATTACTTGTTAGAAACTTGTGTATTCTCTCTATCTCATTATTTCAGCCTGATTTACTGGTGACCATACAATACAGTATTCAACATTACTTCTTATATAAACATTAAACATTTTCATCATTCAGTGTCTGTCTCTTGTTGTAACTGTTCTCAACATCATTCCACTCATAAATTGGTTTGAAAGCACTATCTTTTCAATAAGTTCCTTGAATTCAGCACTATCTTTTCAATAAGTTTCTTGAATTCCAAGTTCTTCACTTGAGATTAACCTTATATCTCTGACATTTGCTTTAAGCTCTATTTCTTTTCCTGTAGGGCCTTTGCATTAAGGCACTGCAATAGCATAAGCTGACCCATGACTATTATGTTCAAATTTCTCTTCATCAAATTCCAATAAGTTCTCATCTGCCCATCTGCAAATATCATTCAGACCTTCTTGAATACTGTTCTTGATATTCCACACTACTGCTTTACTTACTCTCATATAAGTGAAACAACTGACTACATTCTCTCTTATTTCCTTCCCATATCTAAGATCAGGATAGCAAGTAGTACTGCAGCCAGAACTGTTCCTTGCAGTACCCCAGACAGTACATCTTTCATAAGTTTCCATTTGCAATGACTTTTATAATCTGACTTGCCAGATTCTGTAGTAATAATACTCCATAGTTTGCTTTATCAAATGCTTTTACAAAACTAAGAAGAACAGTGTCCATTATTTTCCTATCCATCAAACTTTTGTATATATCATTATAATGGGTTATTAGTTATTTTGCATGTTTTTTTAGGGACAAAACTCATCCCTTGAAATATACAATAAACTAAGTAATAATGATGATTAATTTAATCTAATAATTTTCCAACCCGTTTAATCCTTCAAAAGGAAAAAAATAAATGTATACCTACAAATATAACTGTTGGTGGTACTAGACTCCACCTGCTTGAGGTTACACTGCAAGTGAAAAGTCACCTTTGGCGAGAACTTTTCACTCTGAATGAAGTGGTGTAATCTTGGGATGCAGGAGCCATTATAATGGTCCTGGATAACCCGAGAACTTTCATAGAAACTGGTCCTGGCGTATTAATGAATTGGAAAAGTGAATTTTTAACTGTTGGTATTACCTGACTAAGTTCTCCAAGTTAGTTATCATCATCATATAACCCTATGATCTCTTCTCCTGGGACTCTTGGAGCACCAGGGCTTCACCACAATCAGTAGTAGGGAAAGGGTAGACTTCTTTGGAAAAGAGTGTTTTTACAAGATTGTATTCTGATGGTAAGGCCTTGCCAAATGTGACTTAACTCATGATGTAATCACAAACAAGCAGAGTCTGGTAACAACCTCCCAATCTATTACTTTATGATTGAAATTCCCTATTATCATAACTCTTCCATCTCTGAGAAATGCATATTACACTGCTTCATGTAACACTGTGACTGTTCCTTTATTGTTACCTCTGAATATTTGTTCTGGTTCACTCTTAACTTTTGGGGTATTATAAACCAACAAAACTATGCAATTCTTTCCCTAAATTTCTTTCCAAATTGCATATTGTCCCTTATTAAGAAGACCAATCACCCTCATACCTTGTCTTCTTGCAATCCCATATCCATCTGGATAGATTAGGTCAGACTGGATCTGTGTAGTGACTTTTGTCTTCACCACTCCAACAGTATCAGGTTTGTTCTCCCTAGTTTGATCCTTTGAAGTCCAGCTCTTTTCTGCTTACCAACAATCCATCTGCAACTGTATACTTTATTTCCAACCTAACATTCCCATCACTTAATATTCTCGACATTTCTAAGGCACCGATAGGACTCTTCCATCTCTTAACCTCTTTGATGTCTACAGTTTTTTGCCATCCAAATGTATTCTTTACTTTTTTCTATGTCTTCCTTTGGTATGTCACCTTGATGGATAACATAATGAACTCATCCTTTCTTGCAAGTTTCTTAACCTGCTTTAGTACCTCCTGGTTATATAACTGTAGATTAAGTGTAATCATTAAGGATGTATCATTTTTGTTTTGACAATATCTATCATTTTTCAGTTTTTTCCTCAAATACCACATTTGACACATTTGTAGTCTCTAAAGGTCTTTTAATCATATTTCATCCTTCTACCCCATTCCCTCTTTAACTGGAATATGGTCTTCCTCCAGTCTAAAAATCAACAGTCTATGCCTATCTGTCTCCTGCTTCACTAATGTTCCTAATTTTGGTGCAACTCTTTTGTCAGCTAATTCCTTCTTTGTTCATTTTATCAACCTCCTATCTTTAGTTTTATTTAAAATCTCCATTTTTGCCAAAATGCACTGATCCTGAACACTGTAATTTTTAATAATTCCCATCTAACAAAATGATTTCCCTGATTATTCTGTCTCTAACAGTGTGTATTATTCTCTCTGCAGCTTCATTTTCTATGCACCTTTCACTATCTGAGGTATCTTCTCCACTGAATTAGTTAGAGTCCTCTGTTTCTGCTGAAAAAGCCCAGAATTTACTCCTGCTCTCTATTATCAACATTCTCTGTGCTATAGACATTTTTTGTTGTTACATCTCAAGGGAATCCAGAGAAGACCCTTTTGACCATTTTCTGTGACACTTCTCTCTTATTGTGCCTTTTTTCCTCTACTTACATTCCCTTTGAATCCATTCATCTGATTTAGTTTTAGTTATCATACCCCATGATTATATTTCTGAAATCCCTAATTTCCTCTTCCATCAGATAACTTTTTTCATGATCTCTGATTTGATTCCTGTTTCCTACTTTCTTCCTCCATTTGATATACCTAATGCTCCAGTTTCTTTATAAATGCCAATAATCTCCCAGCATTATAGTTCTTCACGATCCATCTATATGTCTGTCTGTATAAGGAGGAGAGGTAGACCTCAGAAAAGAAAGATATATGTACACTTCTACCTCATTTTGTGAAGGGATGTGCCTAGAAAAATGGATGTACTGTGAATCTGTGCAAGTCTCTAAGAAAGGGGATCAGGAAATGGCACTGAACTACAGACCATCTCACTAACAAAAGTGGACTGAAAGCCAATGAAAAAAATATTCAGAAAGGATGGGCTCTTCAACACCTCATGCTTCATCGAGAAACAGATAGATTTGGATTTAAGTCCAAAACATAAAAGAGACATGAGCCAATGGGCCCTTTGTTGTCTGTCTTTCCTGAGTACTTCCCTAACAGCTTCTAATGCTCTGGATCAGCACATTAACAGCGTGTCACCCCCTTTATATCTTATGCATGCTCACACCATCCTGCATGTTCAGGCCCCAATCATTCAATGTACCTTTCATGCTGTCCCTCCACCTCCAATTCAGTTTCCTTTTTCTCCTCGTTCCCACCACTTCAGACATGTATACTGACTTAATCAGCTTATCCTCACTCATTCTTTCCATTTGTCCAGACCAATTCAGTCCACTCTCCTCTGCTCTCTCATACATACTCTTCTTACTACCATACCACTCTCTCATTCTAAAATCTATTATTTGATCAACGCTCTTTGAACCACACTGTCCTCAAATATCTTCATTTTCAACACATCCCCATTCCTCCATTTTTTCTTTAACTAGGGGCCATGCCTTGCATCCATACACACTGCTGGGTCTATTACACCATCAAACATGCTCTTTTTCGCTCTTACTGACAGTGACTCTTTCCATGCACTGCTCAATGTGCCCAGAACCTTAGCCCCCTTACCCAAACTATGACTTACTTCAGCTCCCATGGTTCCATCTGCTGCCATGACCACTCCTAGGTACCAAGAGCACTCACTCCACTTCTTTCAAGTTCTCTCCACTTATTCTCACACTCCAAAGAACCTGCCTTTCTCCAGTGCTAAACTTAATAACCTTGCTTTTATTCACATTACCTCTCAATTTTCTCCTTTCCCACATTCTCACAAATCATAAACCATCTTTTGCAGTTTCTAACTTGAAGCTGCTACCAGAGATGTACCTTCAATAAACAGCATATGACAACTCTGAGACATCCCCACCATCAATTGACTGCAGACCAGCCCCTATCTCCAAGACCCTTACATTCACCTTCCTACCCATAAACAGATTAAACAGTCATGGTGACATCACACACCAATACACAGACCCATCTTTACCCGGGACCACTCATCCTTCCCTCTTCCTACTTATACACATGCCATACTCTCTTGATAAAATGTCCTCATTGCTTCTAGATGCTTTCCTCCCATACCATATAGTCATAAAACCTTCCACTAAGGATTTTCAGCAACCCTATCACATGTTTCTCCAGATCCATAAATGCCACATATAAATCCTTCTTTTTTTCATATTTGATTGCTGCCTCATGCACTACGAACAGATGATTAAAGGCCACATAAGCTCACATCAACTCTTCCCTTTCTCTAAGTATTTCTCACACAAATTCATGAAAACAACATTTAATCCACATATCCCCTACCACTCCTGAGGCCACAATTTCCTTTCCCAGTCTGATGCTCTGTGTATGCCACCACCCTCTCAATCACCATTCTTCAACACAACTTACTAAGTACAATGAACAAACTTATACTTCTGTACTTCGAACATTCACTTTTGTTCCCCTTGCCTTTATACAGGAACTATACAGGCATTCTGATCCAACCACTTTGCCACACTTCATCTTAGGTAATGCATTCACCAAAACTTCGATTTTCATCAAATCAACTGCCATGACTTCCTCATTTCCCATACTTCAACATCCAAAATGCCTCAAATTGCTATCCTATTATCTAACACATTCAGCAGTCCTTAGAAATACTCACTCCATATCCACTTCACCTCTCTTTTGTCTGTTATCACTTCCCATCTGCTCCCTTTACTGATGATCACCCTAATCACCTCTTTCCAAAGCATCTTATTCTCCCTGAGGTCCACTGATACACTCTCACCCCATCTTTCATTTACTCTCATTTTCAGCCCCTGCACCTTCCCTTGACCTCCTGCTGTTTCCTCTTGTATATCTCTCAATTACTTGTAATCCTTTCATCCAAGTGTTACCGACTCACCACTCTTTACTCTTTCACTAACAACCTAGTTTCCTCACTGCACCATTTAATATCCATTCCTATATGCCTAGCTCTCTTCTTCTACATGTTATCACATACAGCACACACAAGACATAAATTTCCCACACCACAAACATCAACATGAAAGCAACAAACAAACTAACTCCACTTAGAACATTAACTGGTGCCAGATTTGGACAACATCCCTGTAAACAACTCAACTGTTCCACCCCAAAACTATGCCTCCTCATCTACTCAGTCATCAGCTCTATCAAAAGCAAACATACTAAATCTGCAAGCCACAATTTTAAAATGGCACATTCAGAACAATCAGTTGCTGCATAACAACCACAAACACCAAATGCTTACTCAATAAACAAAAATCCTCTCAATAAAATATGCCTGGCACTCAGTTTTTTGCAACAGTAATGAACCCTTCCCAACCAAAGTACCTGTTATTCTTCACTATCATCTCTTTCCTTCCTATTCTCAAATTCTTATGTAAATACTTTTACATATTCATCGCCAATTTTTTTTTTTTTTTTTTTTTTTTTTTTGCAAAAGCAATAGATCCTTCCCAATCAAAATACTTGCCATTCTTCACTTTCGTCTCTTTCCTTCTTATTCTCAAATTCATAAGTAAATACTTTTACACATTCACTATCAATATGTATATTTTGGCATTTCAAAAAGAAAAAATGAATGTAGAAAGCCACTAATAAAAATGACAATATCGTGGAATAATTTGGCTACAATGGAACATTTTACTTGAAAGCCTTGTCTACTATGACTTACAAATGTGTATACTGTCTAAGTACAGATGTGCATGAAGAGATGAAGTCTGAAGCTATAAAAAATTTATTGATATTTCTGCTGGGTTTACTATAGTGATATAAACTATTTGTGCTGAGTTCACTACACAATCGCAAAAACTACTTAAGCTAGGTTTACCATACAACATAGATTTACAAATATTGCAGACTAAGTGAAAAGACAATGTTAGACTTTGGAAGAGAAATTCAAGAGTAATATGTTCAGAAAATCACAGTAACAATTCTGCTGATATTCAATATGTTAGGAGAAATAAAAAATCAATTCAGAAACTGTGACATTTTGTAAGAAGCACAGCTAACACAACTTGTGAGCATCCTTGCATTTTGCTAGTCTGTGGGCTGTGGGTTTGGGGACCATAATTCAGCAAAATCATTGCCCTAAAAAGGTGCATACCTGTATGCACTTGCTTTATCCCACAGAAGTGAGAAAAATTTTATGAGATAGATTAATCATTCACAACACACCGATATAGAACAAATCGAAGTAAAACTCTGACCAGTTGGTGATGATTTACTAACAACTTATACAGGTATCTAAATTCACAGTATATAAAGAGCTTCTGGTTTCAGTATATCATAGAAGTACAGAGTGGATCTGTGCAAATGAAGCCAAGGTTTGTTTGTGCTAGAGAGGTAGCTATATAAAAATAAAAATCTCTGATTATCAAGTTATTTAACAAAAAGTTTTTAGTAAAAATGAGAGGAAACAAGGATACAGTTTACCATTTAGGTAGGACAGCACTTTATCCACGACAAATTTTTTCCACACATTTCATTACATGATCTATATTTTGGTAACCGAGACCTTAAAAGCATTCCCAAAACACCTGTTGTTCAACTGCACAGTCTTGTTTTGTTTTCACAAAGTGAAACAAATATTTGATACTGGCATCATGAAACAAATATTTGATACTGGCATCATGAAAAAAATGCAAAATGGTTTAAAATACCCTAAGAGAGTAAGTAATATAGAGTTAATAAGAGGAAGAATATGTAGAAGAAACTTGAGGAATATGAAAAAACAGAGAAATGGTAAAATATACATATTAATAAAGATATTGAGCCTAATGATGTATGACAACATTATCAGGAGACTGTAATAAGACAGTGGTAGTGGCCAAAGAGTACTCTCAGGTACAGCTTTACAAATGGGCCCGGTAACTGCAAAGAGAAAAAGAAAGATAATTGACTATGTCCCCAAGAAATTTTGCTTGCCTAGTATGAAAAGGTTTTGAACATTTCAAAGACCACATATGTCCTATCACCCTGTGTATTTTATCAATCTATCATCTTGAACTCATTTCACATTCACATAAGGATTATGAGTAACACATGCTTACAGCTTCTCATCTCAATCATATATGTCCCTAATCCACATCCTTTTAAAGTAACACTGAACTTCATACTAACTGCTATATCTACATTTACATTACCACCTTCATACACAAAATAGTTTCATTGCATTCAATCACATATCATTCCTCCAGCTCTTCACATACTGCCTTGTGCTCATCACCTAACTTATTTATTGGATACTGTTGTTTCCCTCAACTACCACTCCTCTAATCATCATATATTTTGCTTGTTGTATAATGCTGTTCTTTCAGTAGCTTCTCCTCTGGCATAAAAATTTGTTCTTGACTTCTCAATGTAAGCAAATAAGGTCTTTTCTTGTCTGTTCCTGGAAATACTTCTCTTATGTAGGAAGCAATGAACAAGTATGAAAAAATCATACATTTAGCATTGGCAGATCATAAGGCCAATGTAGGTTGCGGTCCAATATTCAAACCCTCTTGTTATTGGGTATCCAGTGACACTTTTCTATGCTATAGGTTTGGACTGCAACTGAAGTACTATGTCAACTTAAATCATAACAAACTGTATCTTCTTATACCTAAACTTAAAAATACATCAACTTTTCTTATACCTAAACTTAAAAATACATCAACTTTAAGAGAATTTTCTTTGACAAAGAAAAGATAATGCAAGTGGGGAGGATTTCCAGCCTCTAACTCATGCCTCTATTAGTCACCTACAACATGGGGGATACTGTAGTCTCTCCCTCCTGTCCCTTGGGATAACTATGTAAATAACATTCAAAAGCAATTTTTCAATACAGGAGAGAGTACTTCCAATCAAAAGCAAAAACTAATGAAATACATATAATTTGTTACCTTTTAAAATATTTTGCAAGTCTATCAGCTTCTCTCCAACCAGTTTCCAAAGCACCATGGACTGTAGAGTAATAGCAATCATGAGTTGCTTCACCTGCAAAACAAACGAGCTGGAAGACAAAAACAAAATATATTTTTACCAAATTCTTTTAATAAGTACCAAACTCACTAACTTCTATTCTATTTTCTATCATTATTTACTCATATTTAATCTAAGCTTTCTGATGCAGTAAATGCAATATAAAAAGATGATGGCTTGAGAATCCATTACATTACATGGGTGGAGCTTGCATAATCTGCAACTTACAATAATATCTGAATAATAAACTTGTAAAATAGGAGTGATACAGTAGTGTAAAATAGACCTTTTAAATACACCTATGTCATCTAACTTTGTGATTTTTACTGATATTTCTATCAAAGTTCTGATATGAATATTCTTTCTTTAGTGCAGTAGTATGAGCAAGGAATAAATAATTCAACTGATGAAGGAGAACAGTTGAAGAGATTAATGAAAATATGTGAGATTCAAGCTGACACATGGGAATCCTACACGAACAATAACTGAGAGTAACACATTAGATATACTCTTCACAAATGATACGACTCTTTTCAGGAACACTGAAAGATTTAAATCTATTTTACCTGTATCTGACAATTACATATATCTAAGCAACTATAACCTACTGTATGGACATGAAGGAAAAGAAACAAGGTTTAGCAAATGATGAAATCAACAAACTAAATGATATCCACTGCCATTCTGTCTACTTAAACTGGAAGGAGATATATAACAGCAAAAATTGATTGTAATCATAATATATACACCAACACAGCAACATTCTACAAACAGGAGAGCTGAAGAATCAATCACAGAGGAAAGCAGATGCCAAAAATAGAAACTACACATGGTGTTATTGAGGTAAAACCTACATGAAGGTAAAACAGCAGAAGTTCACAAAATGGCTTACATGTCATCAGTCACAAAGAATGGTCCAAGCTTTCATTAAAAAAATTGAAGCCTGTAAGTCTAATGGATGTCACATGTAACAAAAATACTCAAAAGATATTTTAAGAAACACACTACAACATCAAACTAAAACCAATCATATCAATAAAGGCCAACAAATTTTGGACCAAACAAAAGTCCTCAAACACAGCTGCCAGTTCAATGTAATAGCATATATGAAAAAACAATGAATGAAATGAGAACAGATACTTTTTTCTTGGCTTTACCAGGGCATTTGAATAAGTATACAATAGACTTCTGTTAGTAAAAGATGCAAAGACAATTCATATAAGTTATGCTACAAAGATGGGTAGTCTGTATGACAGAAATTCATAAAAGCAGTAACTGGAACTGAATCTGATAAAGAGTACACTCTAACAAGAGCACCTCAAGGAACAGAATTGGCTTCAGCAGTTTAAAATAGAGAAATCTGACCTATGGTATCAGGTGCTTGCTCTGCAGAATGTGTGTGAGAAATAATTACGGGAAAAAGAAGGATTTGTAAGTGGCATTTATTAGTCAAGAGGGAGAATATGACATGGTTGATAAGGAAGCTTTGTGGAAAGTGTTAAGAATATACAGTGTGGCAAGAAAACTATCAGAAGCAGTGATAAGTTTTATGAAGAGAGTACAGCATATGTGCCATTAGGTAGAGAGGAGGGTAAATGGTTCCAGGTGATAGTGGGACTGCACAGAAGTGTGTGATATCACCACAGCTGTCCAATTTGTTTATGGATTGGGTGGTGATGTAGGTAAATGCAAGGATCTTGAGGAGAAGAGGGGCAGGTATGCAGTCTGTAGGGAATGAAGGGCCTGGGAAAAGTCAACTGATGTTTGGTGAGAACATGGTGATGAGAAACACCAGAAGCTGGTGTCTAAGTTTGGGACAGTACCTACCTACGACAAGATTTGCCATGGAGGCATGTAGCATGTTGTGTAAAAGGAGAGTTGAGAGTAAAAGTGAATAACATTAAGGTTATCAGGTTTTGCAGAGCAAGAAGACAGGCTAGTTAGTGTGTGGAGAGGGTGGATGTGTTGGACATTAAATGTCTGAGGGCAAATTGTGATGTGAGGTGGTTTGATCAAGTAAATAATAAAAGAGTAAAAGAGAGATGTGTATGTTTTGCTCTTCCTACATGAGAAGTATTGATGAAAGATTCAACTGTAAAAAGAGAAACAACAATGAAACTTGTTATAATGTTAAGCCATCTACATCCATTGAGCAGTTCAACAGTGTCCCTGAAGGCAGTATTGTCATTATGATGTCCTCTGAACGTAAGGTCAAATCATATTTTTCTCATGCAGTTCTGTCCAGTTTCATTGGATTTGCTTATCAAAAGCAAACTGTGGTTGGTCAAATGTAATAACTGGTATGCGAACAGGGTTGACTTTATGACACTGATACTTTTTCAACAATTTTTGATTACTCAAGCTTCCATACATTTCATTATCTTTTTGATTATTTTTCTATCAACAAATACAAGACAGCTGGGTTCTTTGTATCTAGCACTATTTTTGAATAATAAACTGACTTAAATTTAAGTTACCCAAATCAGTGGCAATGGTAACCACCTTTCTCTTTATTCTACAGATGATCTTTTAGAAATGCCTTCCTATCTTAAAAATGATCTGAGCTGACTTACCTTATCTTACCCTCCTGCCCCAGGAGTCCTTTCTATCCTTATGAGACTCCTGCAGCACTCAGGAGCACAGGTCATAAAATGTTACAATTTTGTTTGCGTTTCTATGTGCAGAAAGTGCAGGGTTTTTGAGCAGTAAGTGCTTTGTGTCTTCTTATTGGTAGTTGCATCATGGGCATAAAGAGTCTTGGGATATACTGAAATGGTGTTTGATGGGTGATGTCCAGAGTATAAGCAGGAGAGTATGACTTGTGTTTCTCTGGTAAGTGTGTTTCTGACGGGTGTATGTCTGGTGGGTTGGAGATTGAGACTGAGTTGAAAGGTCAGATGTTTAGTGCTTGCTGGGTTATTTCAGTGTGTATGTATTTTGTCAGTGTTCTATTTGTGGGGACAGATAGGATCTGTGATTTGTGGTTACTGAAGTGTAAGGTAAAGGGTAACCATTTTACTTCTAGTTGAAGATTGGTGTTCACAAATAGAGTGGTTAGGGGGGGGGGGGTTGCACAGAATTGAGTGCCAAGCATGTTGAGGTGGGGCTGTACTGGGAGGATCTTTGTTTTATTGTGATGGTGTTGAGTGTTTGTGGTTGTTAGGCAGCCAGTGACTGTCCTGAGTTGACAGATTTAAGTGTCCGGAAAGTTATATACTTTTATCACAAAGATAATAATCCTTGGTCCTAATTACTGGGATATCAGGGGAGGCCGGCAAGAAAGATGGAGGTACTCTTTAAGTGGTATGCTTAATGAAATAAGCAGACCCTTAACAGAGTATCAGACAAATGACTAAAAATGGATCCAGAAGACCCTAGGATGGGCAGGTACACTACACAATATACTTTGCCGCATAGAATAACAGTCTTATCAAACACATGTCAAATGCAATGAGTGCTATGCACTAACCCTTCCTAATGACAAAATCCCATCAAAGGTTCTTATATATATATATATATATATATATATATATATATATATATATATATATATATATATATATATTTTCTCT
>JAYMFT010054401.1:0-15136 GCA_038088735.1 Panulirus argus | reverse complement strand
TATATATATATATATATATATATATATATATATATATATATATATATATATATATATATATATATATATTATCTTCATCTTGTAAACCTCTATGAACTCATTTGATCGCTTGAACACGACGGTTTGACCCTTGAGCACAAAGTTACGATCTTTGAACACAACGTTACGATCTATGAACACAGTGTTACGATCTATGAACACAACGGTACGATCTTTGAACACAACGGTACGATCCTTGAACACAACGGTACGATCCTTGAACAAAACGGTACGATCCTTGAAGACAAAGTTACTATCTTCGAACACAGTGTTACGATCTATGAACACAACGGTACGATCTTTGAATACAACGGTACGATCTTTGAACACAACGGTACGATCTTTGAACACAACGGTACGATCTTTGAACACAACGGTACGATCCTTGAACACAACGGTACGACGATCTTTGAACACAACGGTACGACGATCTTTGAACACAACGGTACGACGATCTTTGAACATAACGGTACGATCTTTGAACACAACGGTACGACGATGTTTGAACACAACGGTACGATCCTTGAACACAACGGTACGATCCTTGAACACAACGGTACGATCCTTGAACAAAACGGTACGATCCTTGAACACAACGGAACGATCCTTGAACACAACGGTACGACGATGTTTGAACACAACGGTACGATCTTTGAACACAACGGAACGATCTTTGAACACAACGGTACGATCCTTGAACACAACGGTACGATCTTTAAACACAACGGTACGATCCTCGAGCACAACGGTACGACCCTCGAGCCCAACGGTACGACTCTTGAGCAATAAGGTAAACGACCTCCAAGTACTGATGACACTAAAGTCGTCGTACCATTGCGCTTATAGGTCGTGTTGTCGTGCTGAAGAAGCTCAAGTATCCAGCGGTCGTGGAGAATACCGCAGTGTATGAGTCACTTGGCCTGACGGACCGTCGTTAATGATATGAAAATCTCTCTAGCGTCTGTGAGTCTACGAATTGCATATAATGCCATATTCACACACACACACACACACACACACACACACATATACACACACACGCACATAAACCAACACACACACACACACACACACACACACACACACACACACACACACACACACACACACACAAACCAACACACACACACACACACACACACACACACACACACACACACACACACACACACACACACACACACACACACACACATATACACACACACACACATATACACACACACGCACATAAACCAACACACACACACACACACACACACACACAACCAAGCAGCTGAGAACGCACGGAGATACGATCAAGGCCCGATTTTCACTCGGTAGATTAATACAATCTGTTGTATTACTGTCGAAAGGCATTGTATTATCTACGATTATGTAGTGTGTTACTTAAAGAGTATTTTGCATACATGTTATTTGTAGAGGAGGAGTCCTTGACTACAGTGTTTTGCGGAGTACAGAGTTAAAGACAATATATGTATGAAAATTTTTAATATCTTTTTTACGAGTGTAAAGTATAAGTGTTTTTACTTACTGCCAACAGAGAGTCGGTCATCGTCCATGGCCTGGACATATTTACGTTTGTCTGGCATCGGCAGAGTAAAAGGCTTTATGAATTCAAAGCAGGCTCATGAGATCTCTCTAATAAGGGTACATGTAATATTTTTCGCCAATGTCAACGGATGACTGTATCAAACGCCATCGTAATGGGAACTCTGTACATCGTGCTAGGATGGGTCGGTGTCTGTTACAGACCTAGGCTTCGAAATGTCGTTTGGAATAGATCTGGGGAGAAAGATGGAGAGACTAGCCACAAATGAGAAGGATAGGAGAGGATGAGCAAGTATTTGGTAGGATGGATAGGCATGGAGTGACCCAGATAGCAAAAGTGGTCATGGGGAAGGAGAACGGCCCAGCAGGGTAAGGAATGAGGAGGGTTTAGGGTGGCTAGGGTTGTCGTGGGGAGGGAGAGTGGGTGGGCAGGCAGCCAAAACGGTATGCTCCAGTGGGGGAGAGGGGCGGGGAGGAGCGGCAACAGCTGGGTTATGCCTAAGTCCACCTCCAACCCCTCGTCCGCCGTGGCCACCCTCACCCCTCACGTGCTCCCCTCACCATGATGTCCTATGTGGGGCCCCTCACCAAGACGTCACCAATGGCATTCTAACAGTGATGTCACACAAGGTCACCTCACAATGTCCTCCGTGGTACCCCTTACCATGATCGATCCTGTCATTACCCCCTTAAACCTTATGCCATCCGTGCTACCCCCTACCATGATAAACTAAAAAGGTACCCTTCATCGTGGTACCTCTATGGTACCTCTCGTCAACTGATGTCCTCTAACTTTCCCTACTAAATCACACAAAGTTTCAAACATACACCAGTAGGCTTGTGCCTTAAGGAATTGTACAGAAAAGATAAAATCTCTCACACGAGAATTATGTTTGGATGAAGTGGAGATGAGGTCAAGTCGGTGTGTATGTGGTAAAACGAGGAGGAGGAGGACATGAGGCCGTCAGTACATACCCAGGCCTCCCGGGCACCACGAGGACCCTCCTGCTCTAGTGAGGGAGGCACGTAATGGGTGAGGAGGGGAAACAACCTAAGAAATAGGGGATGTTAAAGATGAAGAGGGACTTTACCCAGGAAGATTAGTGGTTCCTCATACTGTGTGAGAATACAGATGAGATATGTGTATGCCTCTTACAGTTATTAATTGTGCCTTCTCAGAGGTTTACCTGTCTCTCTACTAATGACAGTCTACCCCCTTCCACAGGAGGAGAGGGCTGGCTCAAGCATATGTCAATATACAACATTAAAAACATAGGCTTTAACAAGCACACTAGATCTTATTGAGCTGCACATACATGTACCCAACCATTTCTCTGTCACAACTAACCTGCAACTTCGGCACTTGTGTCCCTCAAGTATGATTCATATCTATGCTCACAGTATATTATTCTACGCCTCCACCTAGCCTCTATGGACTACCAGATGCATAGCTGATTAACAGTCTGTCTTCTGTGGCAACGCTCTCAGCGAAACTGTCATAAGTTGCTGTACTGCTTTCTTGTGGTTCGGGTTGAATAGTTAGGCCAATGAAGGAAGCATCAACAACTGGCACACTGAAACGCTTCTCTTCGGTGACCTCTTCTCGTGGTATCTTATATAGCCTCTCGATTCTTTTGCACTCTCAGCAATCAACATCTATGGTTCCACTTTGATTACTCTTAAGTTTGCATCCAAGTCTCACGTCAGGCATTGGGTGTCGATCGAGTGCATTACCCCTCTTCTTAACGAGGACTCTTGCTTGTTTCAGGCGCTACATACACAACATTGAGGCCAAGCTGGTCCAGACAAAAGCGTCGGGCGGCAAATATAGTGAGGGATGTGGCGTATTTTGGGGACGGGCCACGTAAACACCACGGGCCCGGGGACTGAGCCAAGTTTCCCCAGGACGGACAGGGACATCATTCACTCCACCTGCCGGCGTAAACATTGGGGCCAGGAACACATATTGTTTGCCCAGTTTGGGAAACTATGCTGAGTGATGAACGAATGCGAAGGTATTGACTCGATAAGACTTAAATGCTGGTTGAATGAAACCCGGCTATCATAGGGAACCTTTGCGTCTGTCTTAGTTTATCATAGTCGTAGTCAGAAGCATCACTACCTTCTGTCACGAATTAGTAAATTGTCCCTGACGTACCATAAGACATCCTTAAATAGCAAAAGGAATCGAAGCAATTTAGATTACTATTATAATGACTGTCTTCTGTTCTCTCTAAATGTTTAGGTATCCGTAAGGTTTTGGAACTCCTGTTCGCACTAGAAGAAAAAACTCGAGGGCATACAGCAAGGACCGGCTGGATCCCATATGTCCCCCTACGTTTCTCAACACCACTGGGAGAAAAACAAAAAAGCCTCATCTTAGATTATTCCCAGATTTATGGTCTTAGAGAGACTTTCTGCTGCCAAAAATGGCTGTAGTTAATTCACCCTCCATGATTAATACTTTACGATCTATTCTAATTCCTTAAATATACCTCCATTACCGGGATCAAAGACGATATTTGTTCGACGCTATATATGTACATTTAGAATTTATTCAGAATCATTAGACTGATATCTAATATACTACAAGATTATATACACCTATTAGTCGTTTGTGAAAAGCTGTACAGTTTAGGAAATTACAAATGATTACTACAGGATATATTACTAAAGGTGTTTGATATTACCTGACATAGGGCTCCTTTAACAGAAGTAGAATTAATACTGCACATTTCTAAGATACTAAGGTGACTTGTGGTACGCTTGGCCCCTCAGAGGCACGACGGGTAAGAGAGGTGTCATGGAACACGGAGATGTTCTGGACGAATGCTGAGGAGTACATGTAACATGAGAGACGTTCTTATCATGGGTAAGTTATGGAGTATGACTAGCACGAACTTCGTCTTTCGTTACGTCTTTCGTTACGTCTTTCGTCATCCCAAGTGTCATGCTTGTAGTTGCTGTACCCTAAGCCTATACATATATACCAAGTCGACCCACCCTGACTCCAAAAACCGGATCCGGCCGCTCAGGCCTACTTGTGACGTCACGCGGCCCTGAACCCTACGTTTTCGTTAGCCCTGTGCCAGCACGTTTTCTTTGTTTAGGGCCAATGACGTAGCATACAGGCTCCACCCACATGCGTATGGGTTGGCTTAGTATATATAGGCTTAGGCTGTACCTATACAACAGATCTTATGATGTCCATTATGTGACGTTTTCAGAATAAAGCGGAAGATAAGGTTGTGAACAATTTTAGATAAATCGTAGAATCAAACAGTTGTAAAGTTTGGTTATAAAAAACGAGTGAGACTTACAAAGAGATTGAAAGTGTCGTTGCACTGTCGACTGTAACCAGGTTACTACTTTCCCATTCAGAGACATCTATTGGCCACTGGAAGACAACTCAGTCAGCAAAGGCTAGTATAACGCCCTATCAAATGCTGGAGAGAAGTCGAGGGGCCAAGAAAAGAGGTGGGTCACACAGGAGAGAAGATCGTCACTAGATCCTACCCAGCTAGAGTCGTACTGGTGATCTGAAAAAAGAATGGGAACTGGATTCTAAGTGTTTGAGAAAATGGGAGTTAAGGAGAGTTTCAAGGACTATAGAGGCAGATGAATTGTGAACGACAGGACGACAGGTCAAAACGATCTCTCGAAGTAGAGACAGATAGATAGAAAGATAGAGGGACAGATAGATAGATAGATAGATAGAAAGATAAACCGATAGATTGACAGATAGAAAAAAAATTTAGGGGGAAAGACAGACAGATAGAAAGATAGATAGATAGATAGATAGATAGACGCAGTGACAGAAAACCTGGACTTTCCAACAAGTTGTAGAACGCCCGAGTTAGCCAGAGACTTACATAATACCCGCCCAGCCATATTCCTTGATGAATGTCACTGGTGGAGAGGGTAATTAAGTGAATTTGTGTGTTTGCCTGAACAGCTCTCGCCCACACATGCGTCTGTCTGCATCTGGCAGGTATATTTCCTTTTAACAGCCATCTACCCACTCGTGATTACTGTTTCATAAACTTCCAACACATGGCGTACGTCTCTGATAGTGTAATCTACGCATGCAAAAATGAGGGGAGACCTGAAGGCCATTCCTTGATAGATGAACTTCATTAAGGCTCATTTTTATCGCTGGTGTGGTCAGCGTTTTTCATTTACGCAATGCAATAATATCATTCATCCTGACACTTTCCGTGAGCCTTTCCAACAACAGACGGCGTCTGTTGGCTCCCAGCGTGGCAGCCGCAACCCACTATGTGTGTGTGTGTGTGTGTGTGTATAGAATACATGGGGGTCCTCACTGAACCCACCTCTGTAGCCTCACTCATAAACTGCACCAACGTTCTTCAGGGGCCATAGACGTAGTGAGAAGTGCATGTGATCTTAGAAATATCTTCAACTCCTGAAAAAGGAGTTGAAGATTTTTCCTTCTCTCTTTTTTTTTTCGGTTTGGTGGATGTGGTAGCTTGACGCTGACGGCCTTAATGACCCTGGAAGTTAATAGAACCTAAAGCCCTATACACCCAACCAGCCATCCAGTCTACAGTCCCTGTATATTATCTAATGGTACTTAACCCAACTGAACTCAGCTTGCGTCTAAAAAAACTTGCCACCTTGAAATTTTTCACGTGGTTTTGGCACACTTGAGATGTCCCCTTACTGTTAATACCGAACTGAAGATTTTGGATTCGTATACTGAATGCAATGGGGCCCTCATGGTCATCTGTGTAATGTAAACATTACTGTTCATATATACATGGATGGGGAGCTGTGGTTTCGTCGGTGCATTACACATTACAGCTAGAGAATGGATGTGCGTAGATGAGGCCTTTCTTCGTCTGTTCCTAGCGCTGCCTCGCTAACCCGGAATACTGCAGTGAAAACACACACACACACACACACGCATATACTGTACTGTGCTTATATCCTTGCACTAAATACAGCACATGATCAGACTTTTCCATACTACCCTCTTGTCACTTGCCTAAATATTCCCTTAAATTCGGTCAAACTATGAACACTCAAAATTTGTCGTGTGTCCGTAATGTCTGGCCCGCGCCGTATCACTTGGGAGTGTGGGTGATTTTAGTAAGATGATTAGATCAACTGACTAAAGCTGGCAGCGGCTTAGCTCTTCGGTAGCGGCAACGCAAGGGACGGGGGAGGAGGAGCCCTGGAGTTTACACCAGCTGGACAGGTTGTGAGGGGAACCTGCCGACCTCTTCACTCAAGACCTCCTCGCAAGTGATTTCTCATCCTCATGGGCCTCAACCACCTCCCCTCACTCCTATCCACTTCCTTCTCTGGACGATCTCATCCACCCCTCATCCCTTTATCCCCCTCTGCCCTCACCCACCTTCCCTCCTGCCTCGCCCAAGGTCCCCCATCCACCTCACACGCCCGTCTACACCAGTGATGATCACCCCGGGCGGCAGTGACGGGCGTGTTTGGAGACGCAGCGACAACTGATGATGGACATAAAGCCTCTCAGCCGACCCGACACACACACACACACACACACACATCCCATACCAGTGGTGCCCCCTACCTCCACCAGTGGTACCTCCCCATTTCTCCCCACCGAAGATAACCCCATTTTTCTGCCAGTGGTACACCCCATCCTCCCAACAGTGTTACCCACGTCTTCTACGAATGCTACACCCCCCCACCCCACCCCCTCCCCCCACGCCCGCCTCCAAACTCTCGACCAGTGGCACACCCTCTCCCTCCCCCCCCCCCTCCACCAACCTCCTCCCACATGCTACCACAAGTGATGGTGGTACCACCCCCCACCCCCCCACCACCACCGTCCCTACAGCTGTGGTACATCCTGTACTGAGGTCTGTGATACCATCAGAGTTCGCTGACGTTTACGACTATTAATGTTAAACATTCAGAAATGACCAAGAGGTTGTGCTGGTGGGGAAACTAAGACGAGAAAAAAGAAATAAATGAAACAGTTGTTCCAGGTTGCTGGTTTTGTCTTAAATTCGTTCCGTTCGGGTGTTGTAAAGTAACGGCAGAGGCGACAGCAGTAGCAAGGACAGCATCTTGAACAGCAATGACAGCAGCGAGAGGAATAAAAGTTACTGCATGAGCGATAAGGTAGGACGATGGCATTCACAGCAACTGTGCAGCAAAAAGGAGCAAAAGAACAGCATCCAGCAACAGCAACAAGAGCAAAAGAACAGCATCCACCAGCAGCAACAGGAGCTAGAACAGCATCCACCAGCAGCAACAGGAGCTAGAACAGCATCCACCAGCACCAACAGGAGCAAAAGAACAGCATCCAGCAGCAGAAACAGGGGCAACATCGACAGCAACAGTGCAGCAAAAGGAGCAGTAACAGCATTTAAGAACAGCACCACCACCACCACCACCAGCATCGACAGGGGCCGTCAGAGAAGAGCCAGCAACAACTAAACAACAGCCGGGGGGCAAGAGAATGCCATTCCATTAATATGGCGACGAGGATGGTGATCGGGCCACATTTCTTTTTTTTTTTTTTCTGTCGGCGTAAGCTACAAGTGCCACTTCATAATTCTGGCACAAGGCGGCAAGGTGAGCGGTGCCCGACAATCATGAGGAGGAGGAGGAGGAGGTGGTAGGTAGGTAGGTAGGTGGCAGGCCACGCCGGGACCAGCCAGGTGCTACTTATTTTGGGCTCCGCATATGAGGGGAACCACCAGTGCCGCAGCCGCTGTCGCCGCAATCGGGTATAAAGTGACCCGCAGGCAGACCCCCGGGGGGGCGGGGGGGCGGGGCCCTCTACACCACCGCCGCTCCTCACGGCATTTGCCAATTATTCGTCATATTTGGATGGCACTGCGACCAGAGGTAGATGGTAGAAAGAAGGGTGACGCCTGAGTGGGACACCGTCTTGGACCATGCCGGTGGTGGCTGTAGCGAGGGGGGGGGGTGGTAGGTGACGGCAATGGATCGACGATCGTGATGGCCAGGAGATTCGCCAGCTCTGTGGAGGCGGTCTGTGGCCGGCTTGTGTGGGGCCCTGGTAGGCGGTGTGGTTGTGTGGTGAGGGAGAAGGGGGGCGGGAGGGGCATGCCTGGCTGATATGTAGGCTGTGGTGTGCATGTGTGTGCGTGTGTGTGTGTGTGTGGACGAAGAGGATGGAAATAGATTAATATACTTTGACGAGTGGATGAGGAAGAATGGACGTAAAAAAAAAAATTGGAGGAATGAAAGGAGTAGGAGGCAAACTTTCACCATGTTAGGACGAATTCCTCATCGTCTATTTTGTGAATGCGCTGGGAGGAACTTCGCAGTGGTTCCCAACACTCTTCGTCTCGGTTTGTCTGTTTAGATCCTTATGCCAGCGCTTTAAGAACTCCTTCAGTTCTCAAAAATGACGGTTTACAACGCCTCTTACCGCAAATGTTTCTTTGTATAAGCTGAATTACTACGTAATCCAGTCCTTATCCTGCACGGGTTCTTTCCACTTGTTGCCACTGCTAATGACAAGGATCTGGGGGGTTAGTCCAGCGCTCATGGTCTAGTTATGTCCATTAAGCAATTAATCCGGCTAACTGCTGGTAATAACTGCCTTCGTTACGCTCGCAAATTATTGTACATTGCAAATTATTCTCCATGGCATGTGGTGCAAGCGTGATGTTTCCCGAGGACGATGCCACAAGACGAGGAGGAGGAGGAGGAGGAGGAGAGAGGGACTGGAGGTGGGTGGGGGAGGCTGCATGAGGGTGTTTACGGTCGCTGATGCTATTTGGTCGCTAGAACGGCTTCTCTAGTGTCCATCGAGAGAGGAGGAGGAGGAGGAGATGTTGACAGGAACAGGCTCAGGTTCGAATGACAAAACACAATCTTTCCTCATTGGGTATAGGGAAATGAGAGACAAGAGAGAGAGAGAGAGAGAGAGAATGAAGACAGAGTGAGAGAAATTACTTTCCCAGCCAGCGGGACAAGAACAAATCTACATCATTATCATCAATTGTAACCCTAAATTATTAGCCAAAATGTATCCAGGTGCAGAATTCTTGGCACTTGTATGTAATCACTGGATAAATCAGTGTCTTATCCTCTCTCTCTCTCTCTCTCTCTCTCTCTCTCCAGTGCAATAATTTCAAGCCACGTAAATAGTGACTACCTCCCAAAAATGGATGACTTGACCTTTCGAGATAGAGGAGGTAACTTGGTGCTCTCGATGGCATTTCCCTTCGCTGTAATGTCGAGTCCTTAGCTTCGGTGATATGTCTTCTTTAAGTACAATGGCGCAGCTTCTCTGAGCCGACAACATCTTTGGCCGAAGGAGTGGCTTCGCCGTTTCGATATGCTGGTGTGTCCAGAAATGGAAGACGTGGTGCTGAAAGGGGGTGTCATCGGTAGTTAAGTGGGTTAGTCATCGTTCTCAATGGAATATAAGTCTTGGTCGTAAGAGTCATATAAGTCGTCATTCTCAGCATGATTAGTCATCATGTTCGAGGAACGAATTCATCGAGTTCACTCCGTGGGACCCATCGTCATCGGTCGTCGTCGTCTGCTCATGTGTCGCCGCGAGAGTCGTCCTCACGGTTGAGCCGCGAACGACAACAGCAAAAAATCATCCCATGAACGACAAACAACAGATCCCACGAACGAAGAAGCTAAACGCTGAAGGAGTCGAACCAAAGTCTTCGTCCACAGAGGAACTGTATAGATACACAAACCAAACAGCTCTCAAGGTCCAAGCGAGATGGTCTGGCCTTATCGCTCCTGAAGGGGATTTAGTTCCCTTAAAAGCAGTAAAAGAAAAGGATAGCAAAGCAAAGGCTGGACAGGACACCTCCGCCATGTTCTCCAGCTTCCATTCCTTCGAAGAAATGTGCAGAAAACCAGATCACAACACTATGAAAACGTTCTGACCTCACTTACAGCTGAAAACCGAAACGTTTCTCTTCTTCTTCTTGCCAACCAGAAATCATCCCATTAAAGCGTTTCCTCATTTTCTAATGCGCTGAGGTTTCCCACTCCTTGGGTTTCTTTTTTACTACCTCACCACCACAGCACCTCACTGTGTCATCGGCTACCCCAACCTCGCCACTCTTGTCTTCTCTGCTTCGATACCTGAAGTCGTCAGCCCTCGGGCGTGGCATGAGTTTATAACAACGTTCCCCGTGTTTATCATTTTTCATCTCCCGAAGATCCTTCAGCGTAGAACATCGATTCTCTCCCCGTTTCATGTAAATACCTCCCTCCCCGAGAATAAGCGGGAGAGACCCTTATATAACTTCTTTCATTCTGAACCGGTCTGCCTCCACGACGAGTATTACGAAGTATCTTTTTTAGGTACCACACTCAGAGGTATCTCATTCGGGAGACTTAAATAACCTTAACAGCGCCACCTGTGCCACTAGACGAGACCTGTCTCTGTCATGCAAAGACACACACACACATACACACACACACACACACCATGTCTGTGCTCGCCATGATCTCTGTCTTTTGTCTCTATCTCTCTCTCTCTCTCTCTCTATCTCTCTCTCTCTCCCTAGGGCATCCTGGTCCTCACTGATCTCTCTGAGGGATGAGGCGGTATTACCGGGAGGGCTCGCTTGGTAATCCACCGGTGTCCTGTCAGAGAGCAGGAGCCGAGTGGGGAAATGGAAAAAACTAGACAGCCACACCTGTTTAATTTACAAGTGACGGTTCCCGCTGACTGTTAATGACGGCTGGGGCTAAGTTGGCCAAACGCATTTCTTAAGAGAGTGAATTTAAGTGTTCCCTTTGTAGAGGTGATGTGCGGAGTGTGTGTGTGTGTGTGTGTGTGTGTGTGTGTGTGTGTGTGTGTGTGTGTGTGTGTGTGTATTTCTGTCTGTCTGTCTGTATGTGTGTGTAAGTGTGTGTGCATGTATGCATGTGTGTGTGTGTGTGTCTATGCATGTATGTGTACATGTATGTATGTATGTATGTATGTATGTAAGTGTGTGTAAGTATGCGTGTATGTGTATGTGTGTGTGTGTGTGTGTGTGTGTGTGTACATTAGAGGCCAACTCTCTTGCAACGGATTCGCAAACTCTTTTATAAATTGCGGTCTGGAGCCACGCAGCTGTAATAGTGTCATATGTAATTAAGCGTACGTATATCTCTCTTGATACTTCTCTTGATAGAAAGTATGTAGGGAATTAAAGGAATCAAAACAGCAACAGATCATCAGGTCCTTTTAAAATGGTGATTATATCAGGAACTGAAAGGTATTATCACATGCACACACACAAACATACACACCTTAAAGGGAGGTTTATACACGCATACGAGTCAAGGCATGGTACCTATATATGCGAGGTTACGAGACGGGACAACGCAAGAGTAAAACTCTCTCTCGTACACAGACCCGTAACAGACAAGGAGAAATCCCACACGCAGTGCACAGACAAACACTCCTTATTTTCCCAACATAGAGAATTCTTTTGCGCCTACATTTTATCAGCCTCGCCATGATATGAGGACTCAGAGACTCCACGTTACCATTTGCCATCGTCAGGAGCGACCTCCGCTTCCTGTAAACACCAGACATTACGCGTCAGTGTTTGGAGAACGGCAAAAATGTATGGAAAAGGTATTCCTAAGAGGTTCCAGTCAAAGAGACGTGAAGCCTCACCCTGTGCTAATACCAAACCACTCAAAGGTATAATAGCGAACACTCAAAGAGTGACACAAGATATGCTCTATTTTTCTTCCTTGTAAACAGATTCTATCTTGTATGCTTCTAATATATCCTTGTCCATGTCTTCTGCCTTCCTGAGCCGAATGTAGTCGAAGCTGAGGCCATTATGCCTGTTGTACATTGTGGCCAGCTGAACGATGAAGGGTGGCGACACCTGGAGTTCGAACCTTGGAACTAAAAATAATTTCTAACATCAGTTTTCACCAGAAATTCCGACTAGATCTAAAGCTATTGGCTATATCAAGCTTAAAGCGCGATTTACATTGCCCTTCTATATCATAAAACAGCAAAACTGAGTCGTATACGCTCTGTCATAACTGATTTACTAAGCTGTTTATATGATATATGTGACACTAATGAAAGATTTATTCCAGTGATTGAGTGTTTTTTTCACAAAGACGCTATACTGTCGTCAAATCATCGAACAACATTACCGTTTTCATATATACAAATATATATATATATATATATATATATTCTTTTTCAATACCTGTCTGCCTTTTCTACGGTAGCTTGGTGGCGTCAGGAACAAGCGAAAACGGTCTCATTTGCACCCATCCACTCTCTGGCTGTCACGCATAATGTGCCGAAACCAGCGTCTACCATCCAAAGCCGGCCCGACAGACCGTTCCATGTTTCACCGGAGACGTCGCCAGCCCTTCATCGCTCAGCTGGCCATAATGTGCTATAAAGAAGTGGCCTCAACTCTAACCGCGTCTGTCTCCAAAAGCGAAACGACATGATGTATTTACCGACTGATTCCTATATATATATATATATATATATATATATATATATATATATATATGAGAGAATAAAACCTCTCAAATGAATTTCATGTCATGTGACGGTGCTCTTCATATTCTATCATTTGCCTATCAATTAAATTCCATCTGAAGCCCAATATTGTTCCGGATCCCATTAGCCGGAGGTAACTGGATTTTCGACTGGTTATCGTTTATTGTGCTGAATGTATTGGACGTTATGTTTTGAGTGGTCACCCGAATTGGCCCCCTCCAGCCCCCCCTTTTTTTTTATATGGGTTCCATTTGCCGGCGTTGGCGATGGGGGTAGACTGCTTCCCCATCCACAGTGACAGAAACTTACATGGAGGGGAAGCGGGGGGGGGGGGGCATTATCTGTCACCTGTCATGACAGTGGGGACGTGACAGATTTGGAGTTGAATTGACATGTCGCACTGTTACCCTTTTCAGTGGATGATTAGCGTTTTTGATTGAAAATAATAATAATTATGATAATGATAATAATAATGATAATAATAATAATGATAATAATAATGATAATAGGAATAATGATAATAAACATGATAATTCATGGGTTACAGGTACGTGTACGGGTCAGAGAGGACGCTTTACATACAGGAGGTGACGCAGGCGGACTCCCACGCCTCCTTCATGTGCCGGGTGCTGCACCGGGCCGCCCGCACGCCCATCACCAGCCAGCCCACCGCCCTCACCGTCCTAGGTAACGCCCTCAACCTGTTGGCTCAAACCGTCTTTTGTTTGTCAACCTCAGCTCTCTCAAACCCCCGACCCCCTTGGACTTACGCTGAACTTCAACCTTATTACTCATTACCTCTCGACCTCATACTCAACCTTGCAATCAGATTCACTCCCTAAACTCTCAGATCAACCTCAGCTCGGCCCCCACACTCAGTTTTCCCACCCACTCATCCTATATATGAACAAAATATCTCTCGCCTCAAAAGACGATTCTCCTTTGAGACCTGTTCTTCCCCGATCTATCAAGCCCCCACCTCTCACAGTCTCTCTTTTCACTGGTCAAAGGTCCCTTCTGACGTTGGTAACCCCCGAGTGACGTCAGCAACAGGGCGACCTGGTTCCCCTCGTGTGATTGGTTACCATGGCAACAAGTTAGGATGCTTTCTTTACATCTGACTTTGTTAAGCCTCCCGTGTTAGAGGGATAACTTTGATAGGCATTCTTTGTTAAAGTCTCGTTCGATAAAACCCATCACAGTAACGCCCTCTGTCCCTCACACTACATACATTACGAAGCTCACACTTGCACACATTGACAGTGTAATGCTCACTGTAGCGTATACTTACATCATAATTCTCACGCTAGCGTATACACTGGCAGTACGATAATCATACAACGCATTCTCTTTCACATCAGAATGCTCATACTACCACACACTGTCCTTCACCCTCACAGCTTAATGCTCACACTAACACACCGGCACCCCTCCCCGCCGGCCTGTGGCTTCATGCCAAACCATTACCACCACGACAACTGGCTCAAATCCCTGCAGGGTCGTCCGGAAGAACAATCGTCCATTTAACCGGATTTCCTCCGCGTCCGGGACGATTTCCGTCCGCACACTCCGACGATACACTCGAGCTTAACACTAGCAAAAAAAAAAATCCCGTGATGCACTCATGTCTAACTGCATACTCGAGACACACTTTAGAGATAAAGCAGGTTTAGAGTTAAGTATTTCGTCATACACTTAAGACGAACCTAAGTCATCCATTCATGACTCTCCCCGTAACATCATAGCAGCTGTATATAGAATCTGTGTGTTATATAGAAAGTGTTTTGGGTGATGATCACCCGTGTGATCCCGATGGACATCATGTCTAACTAACTCGGTGCCCTTCGTGTTCCCTCCTACAGCGGCGCCATCGACGGACAGCCCTCCCAGGATGGACCCAGACCTGACGAGGATGTTGGAGGTGGTCGAGGGCCAACCCTTCACCATCCCATGCCTCGCCCACTCCCACCCACCCCCGCACTACAGGTTAGTCGCCCTAGCACATCTCTCTCTCTCTCACTTTCGTATCACCTTTATTCTTCTTCCACT
>JAYMFT010054390.1:0-15136 GCA_038088735.1 Panulirus argus | reverse complement strand
ATATTTCAATTAGGGCCCGGCCTTGATGTGGACTTTTGTCCGTGACTGGAGCCTTCAACATAAAAAAAAAAAAAGAGGAAAATGGGAGACTGTTATTAACATCAAATCAATTATGAAATTATATTGAAATTCAAACACTGACAGCACAGTTTGAGTTAATTTGATTCGTTTTAAGATAGGATGCTATAAATGGGGTAGATGGTTGACCTTTTGTGGTACCCAGTAATAAATCTAGGTGGCAACAAGTACTCTTTCTAGCGAGAGTTATGGCCACGGACGGTGTTACTAGTGGAGGGATATAACCGCTCACCCTAGCAAGTATTGTGGCCGTGGAGTCAGGTCAGTTAACATTGCTCTACTAATATTTCAGCAAAGATCTTCACGTAAGTCCAGGGTGTGAATATCCCTGTGATACTTGGCGTATCCTCCAAAAACTCCTCCACACGGCTTCAATTCTTTTCTGTACTTTAAGGATGCGAAAATCTATCAATGCCATACAGGAGATGGGTACTCCAGGTGTGTTCTGATGTACCACAAATACAATGTAACGTGCTTCCTTTCCTGTGAACATAGGCTCTTCACCACATTACGGATGATGACCATCACTGTTCCTGTCTTCGAGATTATTGTGGTCTGTGCGGTGGTTCCACGTGAGGTAATAGAGAATTGTGCAGACTGAATACCAATGACTCTGCTCTCTTTATATCAGGCGGATACAGATGAATCACCCACATACCTGAGGGGATTGGGTTATGTCTACTTGCCTTGCTAGTGCAAGTCTTCCCAAAAGTATCTCCCGCAAAATGGTAGTGGAGACAGGAATATCTCTGGTGATATCAGCAACAGAAGGCCGAAGCTGAAGTTGGGCAGAGAAAAACACGTTTAAATTGAAGCACAGTGACCATAACCAAGAAAACAGTGGGGTCGAGTGCCATTTGGCACGTCAAATGAAAATATTTTTTCCCCAGCTAATTTGACCTCATGACGGAAATCTGAGAGGCAAGTCTAAATAAAGGGCAGACGTGATGGGCAACCTCCCAGTGGATATGTCATGATTAGTAATGATACGGTCCATAACGTTAAGCCCTTCAAGATCAATCACTGAAATAGCACAAACGCAAGCACGTCTCTGCCAACACAGCAGAGGATTTTGTCCGAAGTGCAGGCAGGACAATGTTCAGTGAAGCTTCCCTCTCAGATCACCGTACCTAATATACAAAGAATACCTTCCACTGGTTTACCACAGCCGGGGTTTAAGACAGGGTTAGCTTAGAGCAGTTACCTTAGTCTCTTCAGGTGGGGATGTTGTGATGGACTGTGTCACTTGAAGCCCCCACTTTGAAAAGCAGGGGGGTTCAGCCCCATTTTCTTTAGACTTACTTTTTATAGAACTTCTGCAGTGTGCTGCATCGTCGCCTTCAGATTACTGGCTTTTGCTTCAGTGAGTCCCTCCAATCCCCACCCCCACCACACACACACACACTTACACACACTTATTGGAAGCTGCCACCGTCTCTGAACAGCTATTCTTCACATGCTCTCACAATGGTTGTTCAGTGACCTAATGGCCCCTGACAAAGTTAGTCTGAAAAAGGGGAAAAGAGAGAGGATTGTGAACTAGGAGTGCCGCTCCCCATCCACAAAAAAGAAAAGAAAGAATACGTGGCTACTAACAAGGTAATTATAGAAGAGAGGATGAACAGAAATCTAATACAATCGCAGCTGTAGGGTACGCTAGGGAGAATCACTTATTGCACTACCTCGTCGAGACTAGATATCGACACGAACAAATCATTCTTACCCGAACGATTATAGTACATTAAGTCACGTATTCACTGATGATGATGCAATTTTTTTCTCTATCAAACTGTGGGTCTCTGTAACAGGGCTAGGTTATTCCAGTTTTGTATGTTCGTAAAAACGAAGAAACTATTGCCTACACGTAAATCAGATTTCCCTTCTCTCGAGCTTCATGATTTTACTTCTTTTTGTGGCAATTTCTTTATTAGCCTGTTAATTCATCTACATTTTTTTTCTCTATATCTTCAGTTAGTGCTACTCAGAGTTCATTCCAATATCATGTGTGTGTGTGTGTGTGTCTGTGAGAGAGAGAGAGAGAGAGAGAGAGAGAGAGAGAGAGAGAGAGAGAGAAATTAGTGACCAGAAATGAAGGGCTTCCTGATTTGCACGCGAGAAGTTAATGTGTTTCGAGTGTTTAGAGTTAACAAGAAATAGAATGAAAAAAGAGAAAGATAGTAAAATGCAGAATTGTGTAGGATTGGAGCGGTCCATATTATAGTACAAGCTAGTTACAGTTGCCTTGGTAACAGTGCTGCATTAAAGTCCAACTCACCAGGATGGTTACCAGATGCTCTCATGGAACACTCGGACGATAAATACAACTGTCTTTCACATTCCTAATTCTGATATCTGATTTGTTATACACAAATATAATTTTCCCAGTCACATGCAACATTCCTAGTAATCTTGGCTATATAGATGTAAAGCTGCGAGAAAATGTCCTGTAACGAGACATATCCTAGTAGCGTGTGGAGGCATCCGGTAGCTTTTCATATATATATATATATATATATATATATATATATATATATATATATAATAAATGTTTATAAACGAACTAATTGAGGTTTACCTTCTTAACGGAAGGACTGATTGGTAGATGAAAGTTACTTCATACTTATTGACTATGATATTCGATGATATATGAGCATATGAAAGTAAAAAGATTTTTATTTTTGTCGACTTTAGTTACGAGAATATAGACAAAATGAGTATAGAAGTGGGAGGTTTGTATTGCAATTGAAAAATGGATGGTTATAGTTTGCAGTCATCGTGCATCAGGCATGACGTGAACTACCGTTTGTACACCTCAGTCGATTACTTTGGTTTCGATCAAAAGCCATTGTATTGTACTGTATTGTAATCTGTGATATATTTCGCCCCTCTAAAATGTATTGGAATCTATATTTCATTATCACTATGTTTTTGTAGAGGAAGAGCTTTCTTAGTTTGAAAACTTTCTTGGATTATGTTAAAGTAACTTTTTGTGCCTTGTGGTTAGGGGGTTTAAGTTGGGTGAGGGGGTACCTCGATGTCTCTTTGACTAATTTTTTTACGCTTTGGTTTTAAAACCAGCTAATTCTTTCATAATGATTTGGTTGATAACAGACTTTTGATATGTTGATGATGTGTGGTCCTTATGGCCAACTTCCCAAGATTGTGATGCTTTCTCTAATGATCCAATTAACACCCACCCCTCCATCAAATTTAAGACTGAATTGGAAAAAGAAGGCAAACTGCCATATCCTGCTGTGCTGATAACTAGGGAAACTGATCATTTGTTCTTTAAGATCTGCAGGAAGCCTACCAACTCTGAGAGCTATATTCACTGTATTTCAGTTCATGATTCTTCTGTAAAGTGTCTGTAGTTATGTCTATGTTTTTAAGTACAACGGATATGAGATCCCATAAACCTGGTAGACGAATGTAGTCATATAAGACGTATCTTTAGGCAGTTATGTTATCCCAAGTGGTTTGTGAACAAGGCTTACTGGAAAGCTAGGAATGCATTTTATGCATCTAATGACAAAGATGCGACAAATGATAATAGGTTTAGTATTGCCCTGTTCTCCCAACTTAGCTAATGTAAGACAGGTTTAAAAAAAAACAGTGTTTGTAATGTTGCCTTCCAGTACAATAACACTATTAGTAAGACCTTGATAAAAAGTAGAACAAGTCATCCAACAGTTGGGAGTTTTTATGCCGTCAAATGTAAAGCATGTAAAGATGTATACACTGGACAGACCGGAAAAACAGTAACTGAGAGATGCTACTGGTCCCAACACTCAGCACGAAGGGGTAATCAAAAAATGCGATTGCTAAACACTGTAATGAAAACGATCACCCTGTAGACCTTAAAAATCCAGTTGATATAAAGCCCTCTGCTGATTATCCTCCTACCAGTAACGCCATTGAATCTGTCTTAATTGCCAATACTAAGAACTTTAATTTGTCCCCAAGCAACTTTAAAACCCATCCTATTATCAACCAAATCATTATGAAAGCATTATTAAAAAAAGGCAAAGCGTAAAGAAATTAGTCCAAGAGGCATCTAGCTACCCGGGTCAACCCCCTTCCCCAACTCAACCGCCTAACCAAAAGCCCCCCCCCCCAAACCCCATCCCACCCCAACGCACCACTCTTAACGGTCACTGTCGGTCGGGCCAGTGTATTGTATACGAGGGTAGACATCAGACGGTACCCCTGTTTTGGTGTTGGGATTTAAATAACTTTGTTGATTATTGGCACCTGATGAGGTAGACTGTCTCCATGAAACATGTTGTGCCACATTTAGTTAACAGAAGATTTGAAATCATCAATGAACCATAACAAAATTAATTTTCCCTCAGCAAAGTATAAATAATTCAATTAGTACGTCAGCAACCCAGACGCGTTCATGCGTAATTTTGTTTCGGTGGTGTTTTACTATAATTGGCTGATGGCGTTGGAATTGATTTTAAATACATTCTCTTTTGATCGAAACGAAAGTAATCGACTGAGGTGTACAAACGGTAGTTCACGTCATGGCTGATGCACGATGACTGCAAACTATAAACATCCGTTCTTCAATTACAATACAAACCTCCCACTTCTATACTCATTTTGTTTATATTCTCGTAACTAAAGTCATCAGTCGACTGGGGCTCACTCACTTCCTCTCACATAACTTCGAGTTACTGTGCTCTCCAACTAGACCTCAAGAATTTTCAAACAGCAGTCCACCTTGTGTCGGAGAGGAAATCAAGAGCTAAAAGGACTAAGGAAGCAACATCCGCAGCCCTCAGATCGACTCTCTCGATCCCATATACATCCCACCAAGGTAGGGACCCAGGGACCCCAGTGGATTCAAGCTTGCCTGTGGTAGGGGAACAAACCCGTGACCCATTCTGGGATCGGCCTCTCCACTGGAGGTAACGAAGCCAAGCAGTCGACTGATTACAGTGCACTACAGAAATGACACGTTTACGGACCTAGAGCTAGTCATGTCTTCGGTCATCTTGACACAGGGAGAGAGCGTGGACTTTCCTGAGAAGACGGAGGATGAGGTTGCACACATGATTCACCACAACCTTTCTTCTCACCACTTCTTTCCAAACACGATCCATGGTTGCTCCTCTGAAAAGTCTGTGTATTTCACTCGTGTGTGTGTGTTTGTGTGTGTGTGTGTGTGTGTGTGTGTGTGTGTGTTAGAAGCGTGTTCTAAGAACCCTCGCCAAGCTGCCTGGTTGATAGACTCCTACGTTTATAACTCGGTCAAATACTCAGTCTGATTTCCCGTGACCTATCGTAGACATTATGACCCATGTTATGACGCAATTTATGACACAATGATCATAAACTTTAGCATCCAGTCGCCTCTAAAATGTTTGACTACGCAATATGTCTCTGAGAATTACGAGGCCGTCAGGCTGGATTTGCTCTTGTTACATCGGGAATAGATTAGCTTTATTCGGAAGTGTTGCAAACGGGTCAGAAATGTAGCAGCGGTGAAGTATAACATTACCTAACCCCATGTTCATCTGTCCCATAAAGCTGAGTTACTGAGAAATTCATGATTCCATATACATATATAAACAGAGAAAGAGAGAGACAGAGAGAAAGACAGACAGACAGAAACACACAGACACAGACAGACACAGAACTAGACAGAGTATCTACCTCCCTACGAACAATAAAGACGAAATTTTCCCAGTAATCAGAGTTAAGGAGTAGCGGTCACCGTGTATTTTGTCTGTATGATAACCCCGCGTCTCTCTGCCGCGACGCACATTATATCATCATCAGTCCTGGGATCATCTGGAACTGCGTCAATCATATTTGAAAATTTCTTTTAAAAGTTTTTTTTTTTTCCCGTGCCATGCATGAACCTTATTTCCCTTAGTAGTTCTGTGAATAAATGTTTCATCTTTTCCGCAAGGTTCTTATGTATTTAAGTCCAGGATATCATTCCTGATGGCCACAGTTTGTTGCTTCGCATATTTTTGTTCATTTCTTTTAAGGAGTGACTTGAAAGGACAAGGGTAAAACATGTCCCGTCCCGCTCAAGGCCATCTCGGGTGAAAGGGAAAAAGAGAAGGACATCAAGGGTGAAGAAATTAAACACAGCTTCTCAGGTGTTTGACGACTTGGCCCTTACACGTAAAGATATATAAGAAGATGAGAAAGACGAGAGGAGGAAGAGCATTCCACAGTTTAGCTGTTCGAGGAAAGGAAGCATTGTAAAGGTCAGTTCTCGAGTGAGGGATCTCTTCAAAAAAAAACTAGCCTTGGTGGCAGGAACTCACGCAAACAGTTCACAAGAGAGAAGTAAAGGCCTCGGCTCCACGGAGATCGTCCCGGGTAAACCCTGACCAGTCCTTGTGGTGTTCTTTGACATCCCCTGAGATGATGACTTCCGTGCCTCGTGAATGGGAAGAGAGCAATGCGTAGTGGGAATATAACTGGATGCACTGGGGAGAAATACACAAAACGTAAAAGAAAAGTTAGATAAGTTTTTAGCCAAATGGCTTTAAAGTTGGACGACCAAGATCCATGGGCCAAAAAAAAAGTTTTTATATCATAATAGAAACAACCATAACCCTTCGAGCGGAAACGGTGGCAAAGATTCAAGTTAAAAATGTGATACTGTAGAGAATAAGTGGTCTTGGACAGTTTGTTTTCAGAGAGAAGATCAGGGGTAGCCGTAAGGTCTTTCTGCTTCGCTCATTAATGATCTACACCACTTAACACCCAGCTCGAGTTCCCGACCGTTATGACAATTACTCCAACACACTTGATGTTTCTATAACCTCAGAGCCCTCTCACTATATATACACTATACCTCTTACGGTTCTACGACCACGATCTTAACTCAATCACTTTTAACTGGGGTAGACTTATCCTATATTCTCGTCCCCTCAAAACGAAAAAATCTGGAACTTGAATAAGATCATGGGTGTAGGGGAATGTCTATGTGGTGTGGAAGCAATACATGCACTGGGGTGGGGTGTAAAGGGAAAGTCTGTAGGTTGTCTACAATGGAAGCAACACATGCACTGGGGTGTAGAGGGAAAGTCTGTAGGTTGTCTACAATCTAGATCGAGGCTTATTCTATATGCACAAAGTCTGACATCTAAAAGAATTCATAAAATCCATATATCAATATTTCAAAAGATTTGAAAGTAAGACCTTCATTTTCTAATATAAAACTTTACAGTCAAATAATTAAGTAGATTAGATATTATCCAGTGGGTATTTGCAGGTGGGACACGGACGCCCTTCGGAAAATCAGCGGACTAAAGGTCGATTCACACATATCAGTGCAGTATCAATGCCGTGTCAGTTCAATGTCAGTGACATCCGTGACGCTTCAATGACGTCTATGCATACATATCCGACGTGACTCTGTACAGCGTGAAATCAGTGATTTGCAAAATGGCAAAGTTTTCAGACGTGGAGTTCATCAATGATTGCTGTAATTCTTGATGAAGAGGAAGAGGCTGAGCATAAGGTGAAGAAAAGAATGTGGGTACATGAAGCGTGGAAGCAAAGAGAAAGTGAAGGAGAGTTTGCTACTCTGTACAAGGATTTAACTGTATTTCGGTTGAAACAAATCATACAGAACACGATGATTTCGTACCAGTTCAATTAGTAGTTCGTCATTCATTTTCTTGAGCCACTCACAACACTCCTCCGACGTCCGTGAAAAACTAAAAAATATCGGTGGCGACGATATTAAACTTCACGGCACGGAGACGGAACTGACACTGAGAGCCAAAACACGGTACTGCGCCGGACAAGTGTGAATGCGTCAGCTGAATTCAAATTAACGATATCTTTTTTTTCACTGACACTGACGAGCTGAGCGGACACGGCACTGATACTGCACTGATATGTGTAAATCAACCTTAATGGTGTTAAACGCCATCAGCACAAGGACGACAGTAATACCCTTGAGAACGACGGCACGACCGTTACGGATGATGACGTGACATCTGATCTTGCCATTAATGGTCACCAAGTCAAAGGACAGACCATCGTACCCAGTGGCTGACAGCCTTGCTTAAGGGTCGTGCTCAAGAATCGTTCCGTCTCGCTCCAGGTGT
The DNA here is from genome assembly GCA_038088735.1 of Panulirus argus. Classification (NCBI taxonomy): domain Eukaryota; kingdom Metazoa; phylum Arthropoda; class Malacostraca; order Decapoda; family Palinuridae; genus Panulirus; species Panulirus argus. The sequence goes on along the minus strand of JAYMFT010054390.1, from coordinate 6,971 downwards.
TTTAAGTTGCGAGTGACACTGCATCCTAACGATGTCCCACAGGTGTGTACTGCGGCAAATTGATAAACTAACCTTGAGAGGGGACGAGTATGAAACGGAATACAAGATCTGTAAAACGGTTTGGAATCGCGACATGCAGCGGAGCAGCACGAATGGGGGTAAAAGCGAACGAAGCACCCCCTTCGTATTTGTCATGACTGCGACTGTGAGACGCTCTCGTACGCAACACGAGACCTCCTGGAAATTCAATATAATCCCTCACGTAGCCAGACGCCCTTTGGCTTGAATACATACTTCATCTTGTCGTCAGCAACGCCTGGCCTCTTTCCCACTGTCATATTCCTCTTCCTCCGCCAAGGAAACTGATATATGATATATAAGAGTGTGGGTGACATGGCGACAGGAACCTTAGAACATTGGAAGACATCAGGATAAAAGTTAACACCAACTCCCTCCAAAAGAAAATCAAAGATTAAAGAAAAAAAATCAACCCAGTTATTGCCTTATCATACTTTTTTTTTTTCATCCTGAGAGACATGCTCATACAATACATCCCAAACCTGATAAATGTACTTTATACAGGTTTAACGCATGCCTTAAATATCACTGATGTATTTCTGGCTGATTCCTTTTCTCGGTAATAGTTAAAATCTCTTATAAACCTATCAGCTTTTCTCCTGTTCCTTCAGCGATATAGAATTTACATTCAATCGTGTGGCAACAACTTTAGGAACATAATATCTACCAGTCGGAGGGAATCCACCTACACACTCGGCACCAACGTCTCCAAGACCCTGGAGCATCACAAGACAGGAACAGGGCGTGTTTGATGTGTCTAACTGAGAATAACGGATCCTCTCCTCCTTTGAAGACCGTATCTGAAGGCAAGACAGAACTGTGCCGCACCGACCTTCACTCACGCGAGCAATCATACCTACCGCGCCAACCTAGGCTATACACATCTCGAGAGAGCGGCTCGGAGGTGGTCGTTACCAACCGCCGTCTCTCTTTTATGGAGGACTTTTACACTTCCCTAAATGTTGCTTCACCTGTAGATGGGGATAATATTCATACCGATAAAAGATCCTATTTGCTGCGGTTTATGGAACGCTAAGCAACGCAATTTACGGTCTCCAGCAGCAAAGATGTTATCTGATGTAACTGCAGCTCTTCTCTTGCTTGACGACCGCCCAAACATCAGGTTACACCACCTTAAAATCGTGTGCATACTTGAGCTAGGCTTCTGTTTCGTGTGTGTGTGTCTGTGTGTGTGTGTGTGTGTGTCTGTGTCTGTGTGTCTGTGTGTGTGTGCGGAGGGAACTTTATTTGAGCAAGATTTAAAAAACAAACAAAGGTATGTACTGAGGGTCTCTTTTAGATATCTGTCTCAGATGGCTTATCAATATCATCATTATCACCATCATCATTATCAGTATAACTGTTATCATATATAGCAGGGGATCTCTGAGTACTTGGAATTTTTCTTATCACTGCGGTTGCCTGACTTAAAAACTGAAACACTGAATTCAAAAATCTTAATCTTCCACGTTCCTCCCTTAAATAACAGCAGCCAGCATTCCCTTGTTCTGTCTCAACGTACACTCCCTATGAAGAGGTCGATCTTATTTCAAAAGACCTAAAACTACCATCCTGCAAGAGTTGAAGCTTTCCAACCCAGCTGGAGCAAGGGACTACCGATGCTAAAGGCTCCCAGTACTTGAAATACTAGGTCGGCGGTGCCAACTTGGCCAGCAAAGGCTGGAAGGAAGGCGAGGTTTTTGTTACGTTAGAAACGAGAGGGTGGTAGTAGTAAGTACCGCATCGTTCGCTCCGCCGGGGGGTTGTCTGGCAGGTTCCCTGAGCTGTCAGTTAACTCTAAGGAGCTGTGGGTTTTTCTTTTGGTCTGACGCTCAGCGGTGTTCAAGCTTCTCTTCTTGGTTATATACAAAAGCTCTCAGTTATTCCCATCACGATGTTTTAATCCGCATGGAGAATTGATTTGAATTCATGCACTGGACTCCAGCGACAAGAACAGAATTAAAGTGGTCCTTATAATTGTAAAGCATAATTCCAAATTACAATTAAGTACGTTCAGCAGTAGGCAATAGCCTATTGTCGCTATAATCTCTCTGGAAAACAATTTGTTAAGTTTTCAAGGTTATATTTAATACCTTAATGATGATAAATGTGGGTGTAAATTACACGAAAGGAATAATATAGTGAAAGCTAACACCAGGTATCCATTATCTGCTGTAAACACAGGCGAGACGACTTAAAAAAAAACAAATGCTGCTCATAGCAATGATGTGCACAGCTGGTGGCCCGACGCCTACCTCCTACTGATGAAACCAGACGTGCTGGACGGTCCTGCATTGCAAATCCGGTCTTAACCAATGCATTTGCCTACCCAAGGAGATGCGTTTGAGCTAACAAGCGAATGTACTACCTTTCCCAAGTAATACATTTGTCTTCCCAAAACAAATCTAATCTGTTTACCCAAGCGGGTGTATCACGACCTACCTCTTCGTATCTATCTGCCAAATCGAATGTATTTGCCTTTCATAACAAGTATATTAGCAATGTCAAGGGGCTTATGCCCTGCACACAAGAAAGTACTGACTACACTTTTATGTTTGTTTAACCTAATTATGTAATAGCCCAATCTAATTCTGTTACAGCCTAGTTTAGTATTGATTCTTTAGTTGAGTCCAAGTATGTGATTACCATTACAAAATTATTAATTCTCAAACACTTTCCGTTGCCGTCCCTGACAAACCTTCCAATCTACCTGCAATACAGGACGATCTGCAGACTCAAACAAATTCATTGTAAATATCCATGTAGTGAACACGTTTCTGCCAAGTGATTAATACTGGCTGACCTGGATAACGTATACATGCATGCCCATATAAGAATATCGTCCTACTAATACGCTTGACCGTGGAAGAAAATGGATCACTGTAATTACGGGCAAACCTTCTTGTGCAAATGTATTTTCCTCCAGACCATATGAATGTTTGCGAATTTCACTTGCAAATATATTTTTCTACTTCCCGACTGAACAGAAGTGTCTAGGAATGCCATTTGCTCAGGCAGGCGAAAAGTTTAACCCATGGGACAGAGCTGAGGGCGTCAGTGATGAGCCGAGAGTATTCGCTGGACGCTCACCACGCCCCAGCATGTTAAGCACCCCCGCTGACGTCACTGGGTCGCTTGTAACACCTGCAATACTGAGGGACAGGACCCGGACGGACCACTGCCCCTGCCTTTAGGATGGACGATGGAACGTTTACCCGAAATACAAGAGTAAGTGGAGAGAAACTTGAGTAACCAAGTAATCTCGTCGGTTGGATCTGTTTGCTGAATCTCTTAAGATTTGACAGTACGACCTTTAAGCATGACGATGGAAACTCTTGAGAACGACGGTATGACCTTTGAGTACGACAGTACGACTCTTGGGTATTATGATATAGCCAGACCTTCGGTCTAACCCATGGTGCGACCTTTGACAAGGTCTTTAAAGGTCAGGTTATAAAGGCCAGACTATCATTCCCCCTCAGGTAGTTCAGTCGTGTTCAAAGGTCGGATCACACCTCGTGCTCAAGGAACATACCGTTGTGCTCATGAGATTAATTACGATTAATATGAAAACAGCGTTATATTCATTTTCGAAAATTAGAAACCTTATAAAAGTTAAACTCACTTTAACCGTAGACATGTTTCGTTAAAATCAACGACGTATTTGTACTTTCCTTTTAATCGGCCTGTTGTATTCATAACTGTCCTTATATATATATATATATATATATATATATATATATATATATATATATATATGGACGCTTCCATTTGTTGGTGAGACATTTCGCAAGCCATGAACACCATAACATGCTCAACCCAACAATTTCGTAAACGGGATCAAATGGATAATAAAATATGCAATAGAAGAAGGAATCAGTGTAAAGTGTGGGGTAAGGAGTTGTCAGAAATGTAGGTACGTGTTCTGATGGATGTGCTCTTGAATTCTCTTTTTCCTTCTTTCTCAATCCTTATCATACGGAGAAAGATTGCTGGTGAAATCTACGGTCGTTGTAATAAAAGAGTTGGAACTTGTTTTGGTAATATTCGAGGTAACATTGACATCTAGATCCTTCTTTGTCTCGTCTGGTACAAACAGTTGCGATAAGAGCGTTAACCGTCAGTGACATCATCAACCGTCGCTTCTTGACCCCTTCTGCACACGGCTGCATGACCACTGAGCACGACGGCACGAACTATGAGCACAGGCATTCCGAACCTTGGGTATGATGCCGTGATCTTTGATCTGAATCGTAAAGGTCAGATCAAAGGACTGACCATCTTACCCCCAGAGGTCGTACCGGCGTGCTCAAGGATCGAACCTGCGTGCTTCAGAAGGTGACTCAAGTAATTTATCCACCTGAAAGACAGTGGGCCAGACGCCCTAGCACAGGTCTGGGATGTCATGTAGTCCTTCTTCCCATGTGGCTGACGTCCCTGGCGTGGGTGCTTCCGTCTGAATCACCTGCAGAAATAATGTCATGAACCACAGACAACAACAGACACATATCAGGTTCTTTGTCCTGTGATGTTCCACCTTCGTTCTGTCCAATGCACAAGATGAAACACATTTCTCTCTCTCTCTCTCTCTCTCTCTCTCTCTCTCTCTCTCTCTCTATATATATATGCATTTGGTTCTAATACATGGTTCTAATTCCATTCTGGGTATGTATCATATCATCATCTTCGAACGAACAAGAAACCCAGTAAAACTAAGCCTGCGACGATTCGTGGTGCCTCACCTCTTGAGTAACTGTGAACAGTTAAGTAGAAGTTATCAATCCGTCGAAAAACTATTTTCTTAGAACGATTGCTCACAGAGTATGACAACTAGTAAACCAAGGTCGCTGGACACGCCGTATGGCCCAAACAGCACCCTTCCTTGAGTTCTAAAGGAGTACGCCCATAAATTAGCTCCGATCCTAGCTCGTCTATATCGTCTCTGTCTAAAAACCCCAACTTTCGCTACATGATGGGAGTGACCCTTGCTCCAGCCCATCTCTAAGAAAGGAGACCGCTCTAATCCTTCCAACTATCGCCCTCACTTATTTCCAGAATCTTTGAAACTTTGCTTAACCTTCACTTTCTTAAAGATTCTGAATCTCATTCCCTTCTTTTGATCATTGTACTGCAAGGTCCACTGGTGATCTTTTCCTATGTAGCTCACTTCTGGTCCTCTTCTCGTAGAGATTTTTTAAATCTTTCGAGGTGATCATCGGCATCTCCAGATCACTCGACAGACCGTGGCACAAGTCTCTGCTTATCAAACTTACTTTTTTCGCATTTCTGCTTTACTCTTTCTTTTTTTCAAACGCAATTTCCTCTCCAGTCGTTCCAACGCAGAGACTCTTAATGGAGGGACTGCTCCCTCTTACCCTGTCAACAGTGGCGTCCTTCAGGGTTCTGTCCTATCGCCTACCTTCTTTCTTCTCTCTGTAAACGATCCCTCTTGAACCTCTGACCTTATTCACTTTTAAGCCAAAAATTCTACAACACAGACTTCAACTCCCTTTCTGTTATTCTTATTCTTGTACTGAACATATTTTTCTCACAGGTCGGACCTGTGCAGCATCTGGGAATGGAGAAGCAGTAACCTTGTCAAAACAACAGTGCCAAAACGTACTTTCTACGTATACGTCTTTGTATATTCGAACTCGTTTCCCGCTACCATATGCCGAAACACTTCATCAATATATTGAGCATATTGGACATAACTATACCCTTCATTCTAAGCTGGAATCTCCGCATACTGAACATAAAAAAAAAAAATCCACTTCCCAAAAGCTGGAATGTAGAATAGGTGTTACATCCTTTTTCTTCTTGGCATATATGGGATATCTCTTCTTCCACCTCTTGCTTACCTAAAAAGGAATCAAAATCCTTCCACCTTATCGTTTTCCCAGCTAACACCTTTCTTCAACCATCCCTTTCCTTATGCTTAAATGATGCTTCCCTCTCTGTGTTCTACAGTTATCAGTTCTACCTTTGCTCTCGTAAACTGAGTTCATTTGTCCTTGCTCAACAGACATGGATAGGCGGCACACGTCTAGCTGCTGCTTCCCATAGTTTCTGAGTAAAGACCAGCCACAAGAGGACTGGCCATAATAAGAGATCCTAAACTGATGGAGCAAAGCTGGTGGATCTCTTCCTTCTTTTGTCTTTCCCTCTCTTCCTACAACTGGAGGAGACTCAGATTAATCCATTATGTATTTTTCTTTCTCCTCTTTCTCATCCTTAATGCTTTTAATTTCATCTGAAATGGCCGCGATTGAGACAGTCCTTTGCCTAGATCATGTTGACCATCACTGACGTATAAGAAAGAAGAATCGACGAAGAAACGTACTTGTGCATCGAAGGAGGTATCATGACTGGAAAATACGATGTGCGAAATAAACTCACTTATACCTCATGATTGGCCATGTAATACGACACCAGGTATACAACGCGACAAGAAACTTGGAACAAACTTGTGCAGAACACACTCGCTTCACCCTAAGACTGTCCCTCTGACACAACATCACCTGAACTGTGTAATATCACGCGCTTCCAAGAACGCGGCCCCGCGAACGACATTTACTCATAAAAAAAAATCGAGTCTGGTGAAATCTCTGTCGCAAACCTCGTCCCCTGACCCGAGGGCCACGTCTGGCTGTTGCTCATCCAGCCAAAAAATGGATATTTGTGGGTTTTTTTTTTTTCTGAGGCGGAACGCATATGTGTATATGAGCAAAATCACAACTAGTGTGACAAGTTACGCGATCAGGGAGTGTCCCTTGAATACTAATGACTCAATCTAACTTGCATCACTGAGTCAAGGTGCGTGTGTGTGTGTGTATATATATATATATATATATATATATATATATATATATATATATATATATATATATATA
>JAYMFT010054379.1:0-15136 GCA_038088735.1 Panulirus argus | reverse complement strand
CTTAGGGATTGGATGTATCAAAGCATGTTTCCATGGAGAAGGAAAAGTTTTGGTTTTTAAACAGAAACGGAAAAGACAGGCAAACACAGGTGCAAGTTCAGAGGCACACTCTTTCAGTACACGGGGATGGATGCCATCAGGACTGTAAACCTTGCTTGTGTCAAGAGAAAGAAGAGCTTTTCGGACAGTCCGAAAAGAGATTATAGGAAGTCATTGGATTAGTAAGAGGAGCATCAGGGGGTGAGGGAATGTTATAGTCATCCAAGGTGGAGTTAGACGAGAAACGGGAACTTACAGATATTATAGATATATCAGAAACAGACAACTTAAAGAAAACTCAGCACCAGGGCTGATTGAAATTCCAGCAGTTTTCAAAAACAAAGGAAATAATAAGTAAACCTCTTATGATGTTGTTGAGACAAAGCATTGACCAATCAAGCCTATCAGATATAATGGCATCCATAACACCAATACACAAAGGAGGAACCAAATTGCTACCAAAATAATTCAGACAAGTCAGCTTAACATTTTACATAATGAAAGTACTTGAGAGAATGATAAATAATGAATAATGGATAGGACATGATTAAAGTACTTGAGACTGATAAATAACAAATAATTCATGAGTTTGATACAAACAAACTCCCAGATGGACAGTATGGCTTTGTGTTTGATAAAGGCATGCAAATACAACCTCTAGGACATTGTGAACTCAGTCCTAGACCAAAGAGAGGGATGGTAGACTGTGTTCTTAGATTGCTAGAAAGCCTCTTATAATACTATATCCCACTAGGGGTTGATTAAGATGGTAGAGCTACAAGCAGAAGTAAGGGGCAAACTCCCTTTCTTGAGGAATGGAACAAAGGATGCAGGTAAAATGCACATTCTTGAAAAAGGCTGAAGTGGAGTGCCATAGAGCTTGGTCTCTGGGGTGGGGGCAAAGGGCTGGAAATCCTCCCCTCCCGTTCTTACTTGTGCAAAAGAAGGAGCAGAGAAGGGGGCCAAGTGAGGATTTTTTTCCTCGAAGGCTTAGTCCTCTGTTCTTGATGCTACCTCGCTAACATGGGAAATGGTGAATATGTAAAAAAGAAAAAATTTTCATGTAAGATTAGCTCACTGTATTTGTTGGAGATAATGATAAGTTTGCTTAGTTATTTCATATCTGCAGGTTGTTAGTACATGACCATCCATAAATGAATTTTTTTTTTTCCCATAGAGTGAGTGGTTTGGTTCAAGTGTATATGAGCATGTGCACCCAGAAGATGTAGATAAAGTCAGAGAACAGCTAAGCACACAGGAACCTGCCAACCAAGGACGCATACTGGATCTCAAAACTGGCACTGTCAAGAAGGAAGGCCACCAGTGTAAGTGCATCACTGATTATTTGTGAACTAATGAATTTTTGATTTACTAACATTTGTAGGCTATACAGTTAGTGTATTATCTGTTGGCAGTGTGACTTGCATATTAAATTATCCTTGGAAAAAAATAGCATGTCTCTACATGTTTTGATTTACAAGTTTCATGCTTTTAAAGTAGCATAACCATGAAAATTTTTAAGTAAACTCTGTAATCAGAGTATATATTCTCTTCTGTTTTTTTAGTCTCAAAGTCAGTTGCTTTTTTCACATGACAGTTGTGGTGGCAGACTCAGGTGAGAACCTGCAGAAGCTGATGTGTGAGTGTAGGAGAATGTATGGAAAGAGGAAGTTGAGAGTTTATGAGAACAGAAATAGATTAATGAACTGTAGTGGGGGAAAGAGCAGTTTACTTTAAATGTAAGTTTGAATGGAAAGAACTTGGAGGAAGTGAAGTTTCTTATATATCTGGGAGAGGACAGAGGTGAAGTGAGTCCAGAGGTGGTGAGGGAGCAAAAATCCTAGGTGTGTTCAGGAGTGTGTGGACAGAGGTAGGTATATTTATGGTAAAGTGGTCTCAACAGTGCTGTTTGGCTATGACTAAAGGCTCTAAATATAAAAGTATGGAAGAGGTTAGATGTGTTGAAAAATATGCCTGAGGACCTGTGGTGCTAGGAGGGTTGATTAAAGAATGACATTGTGAGAGATAAGTGTCATAAGTGGAATATGTTTGAGAGTTGAACAGGGCATGCTGAAATGGTTTGGATATATGGAGAGGATGAGTGAGGAGAGACTAAGAGGATGTATGTGTTAGAAGTGGAGGGAGTGAGGAGTACCTGCCTACAAGTACCTATGACAGGAATTAGCCAAAATGGAAGGCTAGCGTGTAACACTCACCACACATCATACTTGATGTATATGACTAATCTTCTCAGCTGCCATCTGCATTACATAAATATTGATTCTTGGTTCATCTGAGATTAGTTGTGATTTCAACTATATGCCAAGTTTTCTTTTAAATGTTTCCATAGTTGTTCCATGCATGGTCCTTATTTCTTTTGGCAGTATGCTGAATAATCATTGAAGCTTCCTAGTTGGGCTGTTGTATATTGTATATTTTTTTGTACAATTCATTTTTTGTAGACCAGTGATGAGATGCAAAGATGGAGTGAAAAACTCATTTAGTTATTGGGGCCTGAACATGCGAGGCATGCACAGGATTGAGTAAATTAGAGTGATGTGGTACTCAGGGGGCTACATGCTATAAATGGACTGATCCAGGGCATATAGAGTGGTCAGGGGAAATCACATTAATGTTTGTGAGGTTTGGCTTTGGTTACACTGGTAGATAACTAACACTCTTTCTAGAAAATACATATAGATATTAATATCTGAAACTTCCATTAAGGGCTAGGTCGGTACTCGAGAAACAAATTCATAATTATCTGTTCCCGTATCATTTATCAGCCTCCATTCACAAAGAAATGCATTTTCTGATTTTACTGGCAGTAGATATGAAGAGTTCTTAGTGTAACATATCACCTAAAGTAGGTAAGGCCCTTTTAGAATAATCCTTATAAACTAGATATTTGTCTCTTGTTTTGGTGTATTATGGTTATGAATGGTTACCCTAATACAGTAGTTGTCATTCCACATAGCCTAACTAACAAAAACTGAGCTGTTCATTTCCATAGCTGTGCACTTGTTCATGGATTTTTTATGACATTCACAGTGGCAGGTATTGGACTATTCTTGTATATGACTGTATTAGCTATCATTGAAACGAGTCAGTTTTGGCGATGAATGGCAGTCAGTGGTGGAGAGGCATAGAGGGGGGAGGAGGTCTCTGTAATGGGGGTGTGTCAGCAGTTTATAGCCAAACTTTCATGTGAGCTGCTGGTATTGGTCAGAGAAAGTGGGCAGGTAGGTGATGTAAGAAGGGCCCAGGATGATTCTGCATGCCCTTTTTGCACTCTGTCTAGCATGCCCCTCTATATAGCTGTGAGTGAGGAAGACAAGGCTAGGGAAACATAGGTGAGCTTAGGTAGAATAATGATGGTATATATATTCCTGAGCTCAGCTGATGGGACACCTACAGACAGAATGAGGAGGATATGATGATAGTGCTGACATGAAAAGCTGTATGCTTGCTATATACCCTCCTGTAATTCATTTTCATACTTGATTACCGTTTCCTGACTTTACGAGGAAGCACCTGGATCAGACGAAGAAAGGCCAGATTTGCTCACATCTGTTCTCTAGTTCTTATGTGTAGTGCACCGAAACCACAGCTCCCTTTCCATAACCAGGCCCCACAAACATATTTATTGTTTTCCATGGCTGCTTCACATGCCCTGGTTCAGTCCATGGACAGCACGTCGACCCTTGTATACCACATCATTCGAATTCACTCTGTCCCATGTTTGCCTTTCACCCTCAAACATGTTCAGGTCCTGATCACTCAAAATCTTTTTTTGCCCCATCTTTCCATCTCCAATTTGGTCTTCCTCTTCTTGTTCCCTCACCTTCTCACATGTATCCTCTTTGTCAACCACTCCTCACTTATTCTCTCCATACATATAAACAATTTTAGCACACCCTCGTCAGTTCTTTCTACCACACTCTTTTTGTTATCACACCTATCTCTTACCCTTTTATTACTTACTCGATCAAACCACCTCACGCCACATACTGTCCTCAAACATTTCATTTCCAACACATCCATCCTCCTACACACATCTTCATCTATAGCCCATGCCTCACATCTACATAACGTTGTTGGGATTATTATACCTTTAAACATACCCATTTTTGTCTTCCCAAATAATGACCTCTCATTCCTTGCATTCCTCAGTGCTCCCAGAACTTTCGCCCCTCACTCATACTTCACTTCCACTTCCATGGTTCCCATTGCTATCATGTCCACTTCAAGAAATGCACTTCCTCCAATTTCACTCCATGCAGACTCACACCCCACCTAACCTGTCCCTCTACCATGTTAAACCTAATAACCTTGCTTTCATTCACTTTCAACTTTCTATTTTGACACACACTTCCAAATTCAGTCACCAACTATTGCAATTTCTCTTTCAAATCTGCCACCAGTGCTGTGTCATCAACAAACAACAATTATCTTGGTTCCTAGGCCACTCTGATCCCCTACAGACTGCATACTCACTCCTGTCTCCAAGACTTGCTTTTACCTTTCTCATCAACCCATCCATAAACAAATAGAATAGCCATGGTGATATCACACACCTCTGCTTCCGACCAACCTTTGCTTGGAACTATTTAATCTCCTCTCTTCCTACTCATACACATGCATTACATCCTTCATAAATACTACTTAATTCTTTAAGCAGCTTTCCTCCCACACCATATATTCTTAAAACCTTCCACAAGACATCCCTATCAGCCCTATCATATGCTTTCTCCAGATACATAAATGGCACTTACAAATCCTTCTGTTTCTCTTAGTGTTTCTCACACATTCTTTAGAGCAAACACATGATCCACACATCCTCTTTCACTCCTGACAGCACACTGTTCCTTTCCAATCTAATGCTCTGAATATGCCCTGACTCTCTCAATTACTACTCTCCCCTAAAACTTACCAGGTACACTCAACAAACCTTTGTACTTTGAACATTCACCTTTATCCCCCTTGCCTTTATACAACGTCACTCTATGTGCATTCCACCAGTCCTCAGGTATCTTACCATGATCAGTACATACATTGAAAATCCTAATTAATCAATCAACAACACAGTCACCCTCTTTCTTAGGAGATTTAGCTGCATTACCATCTACTCCAGTTGCCTTGACATATTTCATCTTACGTAAGGCTTCTACCTCCTCTTCTTTCTTCAGTAAACCACAATCCTTGACTCTATCACTTCACATACCACCCTGAATCAAACACCCTACATCTGCCATCCTGTCTTGAAACATATCACTCTATCTCCTCCTAACTTCATCACCACAAGTTACCACTTCCTCATTTGCTCCCTTCATCAGTGTTCCTGTTTGTTCTCTTGTTTTCTGTGCACTATTAACCTCATGTAAATGTAAATGTATTTTCTAGGACTTAGATTATGCTTTACTTATCCACAGGTTGTAAATTGCTTGTATTACAGTTGTTATCACTTAAGCAGCAGGATTCACTATGTATTTTGTATGTACAAAATTGATATTGCAAATGAAATGTCTGATGATGATATGTTGTGTGAAACAGGTTGATCATGTAAGGAACGACAATTGTAAGAGAAAAGTGTGATGTGCTAAAATGGTTTGGATGTTAGGAAAGGACAAGTGGCAAAAGGCTAAGAAGATCTTGTAAGAATTGGAGAGCGTAAGAGGAAGAGGAGGACCAAGGAGATGTAAGGATGGAGTGAAGGAGGGAGAACATTTATGAGGGTGAGAGGTGTGTATGCAATAGAATGAACTGAATTGATGAGGTATTTGGAGGGTAAAATGCTGTCACTGAGCTGGACAAGGGCACCTTAAGTGATCAAAATAAATCATGGTATGGTTTGTAAAGCTTGGCTGTGGATGGTAGGCTTTAGTTTCATTACATTATATATAACAGTTAGTGTGTGGTTGTGTTCAAATATGGTTGATGTTTAGTAGCTGGTGCATTTAGGCATGTAAAGAATTAATTTTGAAGACTTTTTGCATAGGAAATATTAGCTCATCCTTACCTTTAGTCTGTGCAATATCTACGAGTATGGTATTGTGCATGGGGTCCAGAAATGGGTTTATATGGAAACTGGGAGCATAACTCCAGAAACCATGAATTTATGTCTTGAATAATTTATTTATACTAAACATTAATTCTTCTTTAACTCCAATGCTTGCAGCGTCCATGAGATTGTGCATGGGGTCCAGACGTGGTTTTATCTGTCGAATGAAGGTTGGAAGTGTAACTCCAGAAAACATGAATTCAGGTCATTTGAACAGACTACGGCAGAGAAATTCCCTAGGCCCTGCTACTGATGGACACAATTATGCTGTCGTACATTGCACTGGTTATATAAAAAATTGGCCTCCAACAGGGGTCCAGGTATGTTAAGGACAGTTCTGACTCTTTTTATCATTTGTAAATTTTTTATGTAAACTAAAAATCGTTTTCCCAGTCAACATAATGACATTGTTTCTCCATGTTCTGGGTATCCTGTTAAATCACATTTGAATTTCAATTTAATACAAATGTGCAACCTTCTGCACCCACATTCAACTCTATAATTAAACGATTTTATTAAGAATGTCATCAACTTGACCTGTCAATGTTTTGTGGAATTGATAAGTAAAGAAGTTGGCCTTTTTACGAATGCTTGGCTATTTTACTGAACTTGCATTTTTCTTTAAATACTGACTTTAATAGTAGGAAAATTCAAGAGGTATATCCTCTCTAAGTAACAAGATACCTGCTGTGACTTGAACATTCAAGCCTGCCTGATTCAGCAGCTCAGCAGCTAGTTTGAATGGGAAGCCAATTATAGTTCATATCCCCTATACTTTAGATTGCAGGTTCAACCCACCTACACACTGTACATCCTTCAGCTTCAGCTTACATGAACAAATGATGTACAAGTTAATAGCCATCATTGTATAATGTTTGTCTTTCAGTCACATTCCCAACAATTTCTCCATTTCTGTCAGTGGGTATGACACTTTGATGTCACCTTTGCTGACAGGATAATAAACATAAAAAAAGACAACTACATAATTTTTGATAATTTTTGCATTTTTTGCATTCCTCTTGATTGTGCATATGCTGGCCTCACTCATGTTATATAATAACCTATCTGTGAGACCATTGCCACTTTCAAGTTGTCACAGTATCTCCAACTTGGTTATGATTAGTATGCACTAAGATTTATTCATATGGGGCTCTGGCGAGGAAGAAATGATTGGAGGATATACACTTGAGAGAAGAGTGGAGCAAACAAGCAAGCAAGAGCCAACTTGCCACAGTGAACAGCATTTGAAATAGCATGTTGCTTGGGTGGCACACATGCTACAGGCTCTCCTTGACTTATCTTGTAAACTCACAGTACCACATACATCAAGCACATAGTTAATGAATTGAATTGGGTGGTAAAAAATGCATAAACTTATAACTCTTTTGCATTATGGCAAGTTGGGCAAATGTCTCCCATATATTAACTGATGAAGAGACTGCATTAGTGGAAACTCCACCTGCTTGCTGGCAAATGACACAAGCTGTGTCATTAAGCGCATAGTGTATTTCTTGAACATCAAAGGATTTTGCATTACTACTAAAGCCATTGCTAACACCCACCTTGTCATTGACTTCTTTTTTTCAAGTGAATTGTTTGAGATCTATAATAGCAAAGAGACAGCAGTGACAGATGAATATCGTTTTGTGTTTTGCTTTTGGTGTAAAACACTTTGGGGTTCATTACTTCAGGGGCATAGACACAAAATAATCATATACAGGTGGGAAAAAATGAGAAGGTATGTAAACATTTCCCGCCACATGTAAGGGATTCTGGCTGTGTGGGATAGCAGTGAGCATGAGTTGGTTTGGAGGTATGAGAACCTTAGCAACACAGCCTGTGTCATTGACCAGTAGAAGAGTTATTTAAAAAGGCTTCTGTTAAAAAGAGGGCATGGTGAATAGATACATCTATCTATCTATCTATCTGACACCTGTTCCCACCTGGAACTCCCTTAAAGGGGTGACCATGGCAATAGAGTCTCCATAACTCAAGAACTCCAGTGTCGCTTCATAGCCTTTAGTGCCTCACAGCTTAACAGGACACTGGCAGAGGGCAACTCAAACACAGTGTTTGCAGAGGCTCCTACCTAATGTTCCTACTGACTTCTAATACCCAATGCTCCTGCATAATGTTCCTACCTGCTCCTTTTACTTAATATTTTTGCCTAATGCTACTGCCTAAATGTTCCTTCCTATTACTCCTATCTATTGCTCCAATCATTTTGCCAAAAGGCAGGGCTAGCACATTGTGCTCGCCACAGGAAAATGTAGAGTTATGAAGAATGAGCTGTGTTATCAGATGTTATGTATGACATATAAAGATTGCATATTTGTGGACAGAATACCAATAGTCCACGTATGGGTGAGATAGAAAGGACAGCTACCTGGGTCGTAGGTGTGCAACTTGGCAACTAATGAAGTAGTTGTCAAGAACAGATACATCAACTTTGATAATACAAAGGTCCCTTGCCTATGGTGGTATTATCAGCCACAGTTTCAAGTACCTTCTCTGAAGATCATGGATATCATTTTACTAAATATGGCCAAGAATTCTGTTTATGCGGATTTTTTTCCACCTGTTTGTCAAGTATTACTTTTTTTAAAGGGGGGGCCCCACAGCCATCTATTTCATAAACACAAGTACAGGCAAAAACACTCTAACACCTGTTTGTATCCTACAGGAGATACTCTACTGTATTTATATTATTGGGACCTAAACATGCAGTAGGGTGAAATAAGTGCATGAGGTAGAGTGAAGTGGAATGATGTGGTGTACTGCAGTTAGATATGCTGTCAGTGGACTGAACCAGGGCATGTGAAGCATCCAGGGTAAACTATGGAAGGGTGTGTGGGGCCTGGTTGTGGTTTTGGTGCATTAAACATGGTAGCTAGGGAGTGAATTTGGATGGATGCATCCTTTTTTTATCTGTTCCTGGCACTATCTCGCTAATGTGGGGAAACAGTGATCAGGTATGAAAAAAAATATTATGTAATAAATGCAAGAAGAAAAATTTGAAATTACTCTCTCTCTCTCTCTCTCTCTCTCTCTCTCTCTCTCTCTCTCTCTCTCTCTCTCTCTCTTGTCCAGCCACGGACAAAAGTCCACATCAAGGCTGGACCTTAACTTAAGTATAGAGAAGATTTTACAATGGAACAAAAAGAGAAAAAGAAATGGGTTTACAAATTTTGGAGGAAGTGAAAAACTGTCTATTAAAATGTACCAGGTCATATTTATTGGGAAAGACATGAGAGTTCAAAGCTTTGAGGTGTAGAGAAAGAAATAGTCATTAAAACAGCCCACCCTTGAGTTTCCTTTGGCCACACAGTAATTATATGACATAGCAGCATGCCAAGTATTGTTTGATGTGGCTAGTGGTAGGAGAAAACAAGCAGCCAGCTCGCAGGAGCAAAAACCAAAGTAATACCCATAGAAAAGGGAAAGTGAACCAACATTGTGATTTAGGGTAAGTAGGTCAAGTTTTGAAGTTAGCCTAGGAGAGTTTATAAGTCGACCACTTTCGACATATCTCTGATAAGTAGGAATGTAGAGCTAAAACCACCTCAGATTTGAGAGCAGTGCTCCATATAAGGATGGATCAATCCTTTATATAAACAGAGCTGCTGTTCATAAGAAGAGAAATTTCAACATCTTAACAGGACTCGCAGTTTCTTTGAGGCAGACAGCTATTTCCGTAAAGGGGGACTTTCCAAGAAAGAGTGAATGTTACAGTAATACCAAGTATGTTCATTGAGTCAAGACAGAACCATCAAAGGAGAGAGGAAAGTTGTAAGAAACTTTTTGATATATAGATAGATACTGGGTCTTGGAGGCATTAAACTTAACCACTACATTTCACCTACCCCACTGAGATATCCTGTTGAGGTTTGAGTTTATTGAAGAAGTTGTGTCAAGAAGAGATGCAGATCGAGTGAGAGAAGAAAAGCAGCATTGAAGGACGTTGAGAAATGCAGTGTTGAGTTTTTAGCATATGAGTGCATTAGGTTATTTGTAGAGGAGAGGAAATCATTGATAAAAAGGAGAAAAGGTGTAGAGGACAGGAAATAACCCTGATGGACACTGCTGTTGATGGAGAAAGTGGGTGAGGCTTATCCATCAACAATCATAGACACATAGCAGCCAGAGAGGAAGGAAGATATGAGTGAGGGAAGCCAAAAGAGGGGAGCATAGAGATGAGACCCCAGTCTGCCAATGTCAAGGATAACTTTATATGATTCTACAAAATCTTTCAGGCGATGATGACCAGACATCTGTAAGATAGGAAATAATATCACCAGTGGATCTTGTCTTACAGAAGCATGCTGATGATCAGAGAGAAGACTGTGAGATTCAAGTTGTTTGAGGATATGGGCGTTGAGGAGGGATTCAAAGCAACAGGACGATAGTTCAAGGGGTTAGAACGGTCACCTTTCTTAGGGATGGGATGTACCAATGCATACTTCCAAGAAAAAGGAACAGTCCTGGTTTTTAAACAGAAATGGAAGCAAAAGTCATAAAGAAAGTGGAAAGCTGGGAGGATTGTATTAGTTTACAGTGGGACCTCCAAAGTTGTTCTGATACATGGGTAATGAGATTCAACTCAGGCAAATAAAGTAATGAACATGGGATAAAGATATAGAAGGCTTCAATATGATTATTATCTTGTAGGAAGCAAGATTCAAGAATGTGTGTATGAGAAGGCATTGGGAGTGAATATTGTATCTAACATGTCACCCGAGTCTCATAGTAAGATAACTTAAAGGAGACAAACTGTCTTCTGGCAAATATCAGAGATGTTTCAAATAAATAGATAAGGAAATATTTTGCAACCTTTTCATAAACTACATAAGACTTCTAAAGTTTGGTCACTTTACATGGAGAACCATAGAGCTGATAGAGAAGGTCCAGAGGAGGGCAACATAGAGTTACCAGAATTAAGAGAGCTAAGTTACAGGGAAAGGCTACAGGCTTTAAATTTCTCCTCCTTGGAAGAGAGAAGAGTGAGGGGGTGACCTGATCACAGCCTTCAAGTTTGTAAAACAGATCATTGATGTGCCAAAATGTACCAGAAAAGCACACTTGAGTGCTATCAGAACTGCCAAAATGTATATGTATTACTTAGAACAGTGTTTGATGAAAAATGAAAATAGATTTATAGTCAGTTAAAGAAAAACAATTATATCATCCTACTGCTCTCATCAGATCAGTCTTCTGAACACTAATAAATTATTTCACTCTACTGCTCTCATCAGATCAGTCTTCTGAACATTGGTAAATTATTTTGCCCCACTGCTCTCACCTGATCAGTCTTCTGAACACTAATATACAATATATAAACAAAAATAGTGAGATAAACTGAAAAACTATTTCTTTCTTGTGGAATGAAAGAAAATCAAGTAAAATAATTAAACAACCAAGAAAAAGTGATATAGTCCTTGACTTACCAAGGGGAAAATGACTTGCTGTGCTGTCACCTGATCAGTCTCCCAAGTAGGGAGTTTGTCTTAGATACCAAAATATTAAAAGGAAAAATATTTTTTCCTAAAACACTGAAGAACATCATATAAGAACAGTAAAACAACCAAGGAAAAAGTGTTATAGCTCTCAACTTACCCAGGAATGAATAAGAAATTTATGCTGAGAAGTGAATTGGTAAGATATAGTATGATCTTAGTGAAAGAAGTGTGGATATCAGCTCTTAAGATTAGCCAAAATATACAAGAATAACAGTGTATACCATCCAGATTACCTAAGAGGTGTTCAAAGAGCAGGTTGAACAGTGTTTGATATAGGATAAGAACAGATTCATGGTCAGTCAAACAAAAAATTCATTCATTTAGTGTTCGTGTTCTTACCAGATTAGTCCCCTAAACACTGAAATACGTCTTAGATACTGAAATAGACTAAAAAAAAACTCTTTATTATGATATGAAAAACATCATTTAAGAGTAATTAAACAACTAAGAAATTATTGCTGTACTCTTCAATTTACCCAGGAAGAAATAGAATTTATGGCAGAAGCAGATGGTTAGATAATTATCATATCATTCACATCCAGCACAAGTTTTTAATCTCCCTGGGTAAGTTTAAGGGTATATTGCATGTTTATTGGTTGTTTTCTTGTTATTCATGGCTGTTTCTCATTCATGGGAAATAGTTTTTTTCTTAATTTATATCCAACATTGTTCTACCAATTCATATAAATGATATTTTGACAGTTTGGATGGTATACTCTATGGTATTATGGTACATTTCAGCAAAATTTTTTGTGCTAACATTTGCCCGTCTTTCACCTTATTTGTAACATTTCGTCATATCTAACCCAACACTTAGGTATATAGATTTTCTTTGTTTTTAAGCCTCAGGTTTTACTTTATTACTTTACTCTTGTGCTCATAAAATTATGGGGTTAACTGAGTGAGTAAGAAAGTCTGTTCACAACTATATTGGTGGCTGAACTAAACAGAAATTGGCAGGAAAGCTGTGCACACCTTGACCATGCAGTAACAATTAGATTATGCAATTTGTGAAAAGTCTTCCTAACTATACTTACAGCTTGATTACAAAATTATGTTAACGGAACATGATAAATCACTGTACATTTTGCCCATATATATGGCCTCTTAAGCATAAAGCTAGTGATACAAGTTATGATTCCCCAAGAAGGGTAAGGATATTGATTTCTTTTGAGCAAAAGGTGGATTTATCTGACTGCCTTGCACTTTATGATAATATAGCATCTGCAAGGAGACATTTGGTGTGAGTCAATAGTATAAATCATAAAGAAGGATGATTCATCCTTTTGTGTGGCTTCAAACGTTCACCAATCAGCGAGTGATGTATCTTCATCTCACCTTTCATTTCTGGAGAGAATCACCTAGGGTAAGGCACCTAGAACCTGCCTAGACCTCGCTTCTTAATAGAAGTACAGAGGCCAGTTCCAGAGGATCAAGAGTAATTAATATAGTGTCATCATTTTATACAGTATTATATCTTTATTTCTTTTCCATACAGTTGTTTACATAATTTTTCATACTTCTGTAAAATAAGAAAATTTTTTTGAGTTAAAGAATGCAAATTATTAATTTTGAAGTATTTATAGTAGACCTTGAGGTGTGCTTATCAGGTCACACCATTTAACCCCCAATCTCCCAAAAAGGTTAATACCTCAAACCTTAGTTTTGTCGCCCTAGATGTTTTCCAGAACGTAACCCCAGTGGTTCCTAAGGGACCTTTGTACAATATTATTATTCCTCTCAGTACAGATGGACTGTGGGGAAGATATATATAAGTAATACATACATATACAGATACACATATATTGATCTATGTCGAAAATTCCTCGCTCCTTTTCCCTCTTCTTCGACAGTTGTGTTGTTCCAACTTTTGACTTGATGAACATACATAATATTGCAATAACATCCACTCTGTCTTGGAAAACCCACTTTATGGAAAGAGCTAAGTCTGCCTCTAAGAACCTGGGAGTTTAGATGTAAAGATTTCTTGTCCTCAGAACAGTTGCTCCATTTATACAAAAGATTGATCCCTCCTTGTATGGAGTCCTCTCACATCCGGGGTGGTTCATCCTCTGCAACCTTATTTGACAGAGTCGAAAGTGATCCAAGTTATCTACTCTCCCAGGCTAAAGACAAAACTTGACCTACTTGCTCTATGCTGCAATGTTGGTTCACTTTCCCTTTTCTATAGGTATTACTTTGGTTTTTGCTCCCGAGACATAGTTGCTTGTGTGCCCCCACTTATAGGTAGACCAAGCAATGCTTGACAAGCTACTGAGTCACATGATCACTGTGTGGCCACTGGAAACTCAAGAGTGGGCTGTTTTGTTAGCTTTTTTCATCTCCTGCACCTTAAAGCTTTGGAACTTTCTAACCTATCTTGTCTGTCCTGATAACTATGGCCTGGCAACTATTAAAAGTCAAATTTTTTACATTCCTCAAAACTCATATACTTTTCCTAGTCACTTCTCTTTTTATTAACTTCACTGTGTTTCAAATTATGGCCCAGCCTCTTTATTAACTTCACTGTGTTTCAAATTATGGCCCAGCCTTGATGTGGACTCCCAGCCTTGATGTGGACTTTTGTCTGTAACTGGAGCCTCCACCATAAAAAAAGATATCTGAGTTGTTGTAATACTGATTTATCATGCCTTCCTCTGCAGATGGACCGTGGTGAAGAGGAAGCACATGGCTCTTCTCACTGCTGCTTGGTGGCAATTGGACGTCTTCAGGTTACCTCAACCCCCAACACATCAGACCTCATGGGATCAAATTCTCAGAATGGTTAGTAATATACAGAATTAGAAAATGATCGGTAAAATGAGCTAAAGTGTGCTCAGTATAAATGGAAATCTGGTTGAGGTACTTAAGAGCTTGTTTGGAAATTTGTTACAAGTAAGCGATGGAAGTAACAACAAACTGTGATTAATTGAGGGTAAAAATACATGAAGATGGTGATGCATCACAGTGCCATACATTCTAGTCCATTGGGTAGAAGGCTTGGTGAGTTTTTGTCAGCCTCTTAACCCTTTCAGTCATAAGCTTCATCTATTTTCATGTACCAGGCCTAAGGTTCTTCAAAAAATAAAAGGTAGAGAAAATAATCTTATAAGCTAATTCACTGTAATTTTAAATGACACATAAAAAAGAAAATGCAGAGACATTCCTTAGCACCTCTCATCACTTTTCAAGTTTTCTTAGTGGTGCAGTAGTGTGTGAGCCTGTTTCTGCCATTTTGCTGCCTTTGTTGGGTCCAGATAAAACTTCGTGATCGTGATCATCGTATCCTTGTATATCTCTACTTTCCATCAAAACTTCATCTTGTTTTGTCTCATTATCACGGGAATATGTTTGCAGCTACCACGTGCACAGATATCACTATCACATTTGCCAAACATACATTACAATA
The DNA here is from genome assembly GCA_038088735.1 of Panulirus argus. NCBI lineage: Eukaryota > Metazoa > Arthropoda > Malacostraca > Decapoda > Palinuridae > Panulirus > Panulirus argus. The sequence goes on along the minus strand of JAYMFT010054379.1, from coordinate 111 downwards.
ACAGTCCTTCTCCCATGGTGATGTAGGGTACTTTTATATATATATATATATATATTCACAAATATACTTATGTGAGTAGAAGAGATGGTCAACGGGCAGTATTAGATTATG